>JABFFE010000887.1:0-21607 GCA_013623625.1 Fusarium setosum | reverse complement strand
CCCCTTATACCAGCTTCCAGGGATATACGGGATCGACTAGACCCTTCTTAAACCACAGAGTCCTCTTCTTCTTGGTGGTGGAATGTTCTACCCAGGCCTCCACCATGTGCTCCTTGCGGAACCAGCGCAGGTAGACGGGGTCCCAGAGCTCAGAGGCAATGCCCAGGTCTTTGCAGCAGCGCATCAGGGCGTTGGACTTGCAGCCCTCAATGGCGGCGGGTAGTCCTTCGGGGGAGAAGTAATTGTTGACACCTTGGGCTTGTGAGACCATACTAAACCGAGCATTAGTTATTCGCAGGTACAAAAAGGGACCTCGGACTTACCGGCCATGGACAATGAGGGCGTACTCGCGCGTCACAATGTTGTTGCCCACAACCACGTCCCCTCGATGCACCATGCCCCATCCCATGGGCCCAAACGCCTCGTTCAACCGCCGCCGGTACTTGACCTCGGGCAGATATATGATTCCGTCGGGCTTGACCTCGACGTCGGCAGCGTCAACCGGCCGCGCCAGAACCTTGGCCTGCCCATACCCGACAGGCCTGGATCCGATTCCATACCAGCTCTTTTCCCAGTCGATATCGTTAACCTCCGCTTTGACCCAGGACTTTACGCCGGCGTGTTGGTCTTCCGTCGACAAGGCGGGCGGCGGGCTTGATGGTTCAGGAGCAGCAGCCGCCTTGGAAGTCGACCTTTTGCTGGTGAAAGGCTCGGGAGCCTTTACCTTGTCATCGGTAGATGGTAGAGGGTCGGTCGCTGTCGAAAAGGGCTTTTCTGGAGCACTGGGGTATTTTGTCTTGGCAGGGTATTTCGAAGTAGATTTCACGGGCCATGCCGGGGCGGGCTTGGGCGCAGCTCTCGTCGTCGGCTTCGCCGCAGGCTTTATTGTTGGTTTCGTCGTCGGCTTCGGTGCCTCCTCTGATGCAGACTTTGGTGTCGAGACATCCTCCTGATTCACTAGTGTGACGTCCTCGGCGGGCTTCTGTAGCTTCACGTCTGCCTTTTCCTTGCTCGACGAGGAGGATGTGCTTGGGACGGCGGTGGCAGAAGGCGCGGGCGTCTTGACAGGCTTTGAGTCGGTGGAATAGCGGGATAGGGGCACAATTGGATGACTGTGGGCTAGGGGTAGCCTCTGGGCCGCGAAGAGGGCCCGACGAGGGACAAACATGGCGATGGGGTGGAGTTTGGAGGACTGGTATATCAACGGGGACGATCAAAAAATTGAGGCAAAGCTAATGGTGATAATTTCGATGACCGCATGGAGCGGGTGAATAGAAAGTCCGGGCACACAGTGCGGTACAGTGTGAACAGGGTCATGATGTGAGTGAGGCTCGGGTGATGCAAAGCAAGGAGATGAGTTGAAAGACGTCTAATGGTACATTTGTTGTACAGCAAGCATAATCAGACACTCGTAATCATACAATTCCTCGGGATGGCTCTCAAGCGTCCTTCATGTCAGTCCGCTTGTCGTTGTCGTGGGCTTTCCAGCACCGTCTGAATTCCTCCATCTGCGATAACAGTCAGCAATTGCTTCATGAGATTCAACCAATTGCTCGAGACGAGCTTGAAGAAACATCTTCCAAATAAAGGGAAATAAACGTATTCTGTAATAAAACTCACCTCTGCGGCACACGCGCGCCAATCCTTCTTTTCAAAGTAGCAATCCGTCATTTTGGCATTCTCGTCTGTCCATCTCAGTTAGCAAACCCATCTTCCCCAACAGAAAAAACAACCCCAAGACCGGATAGCGCAACAGCTGCCCAACCCTTGCAAAGCATCTCTGGCCTTTGAAAGGGGGTTGCTTGTCTTTCTTTTCTTTTTTTTTTTCTTACAAAACTCACCTGCGCATCCAGTGCTAAAGATCCGCTTGTCCCTGCATCGGCGGTTAGAAAGGGCCTCGGCTTAAAAGACAGAAAAAAGGGCGGAAGGGGTTCTCACTCACCATTCATCAGGCTCGTCGTCATCTTCCGCTTCCGCCTTTTGCTGCGCGTCGTTTTCTTCCTTTGTCATTTCTTTCTTTTCTCGATTTTTCAAAGGACCACAGCGTTTGTGTCTTGTGGTTGAAAGGAGATAAGTCAGGTGGTTCGAGGCGGAGCATTGGCCGAGGTGACATCTAGCAAAACGAAAAAAGTCAAGTGACGAGGCAGGCATCACAGATTCTCAACCCGGGAACGGAACAACCAGGATCATGGCCCCGGCCAAGCTCAACGTGCTCGTCTATACAGGTTCGAATTACCTCATTCTTGTCAATTAATCACCTTCATACTCACTCAATCGTAAAAAAGGCCTCGGCACCACTGTCGAGTCCGTTCGGCATTGCATCTGGTCCCTCCGCCGCCTTCTCGGGCCCAATTACGCCGTCATTCCCATCACCGAGACCATTCTCCTCAAAGAACCTTGGGCGTCAACATGCGCCTTGCTTGTTTTTCCCGGTGGTGGCGATCTCGGCTACTGTCAGGCTCTGAACGGTGAGGGAAATCGCCGCATCAGCGATTTCGTCCGTCGAGGCGGCGCGTACCTTGGTTTCTGCGCTGGTGGTTACTATGGAAGCCGGAAATGCGAGTTTGAAGTTGGCAACAAACCCCTCGAGGTCATCGGCAGTAGGGAGCTCGGTTTCTTCCCGGGGACGTGTCGCGGAGGGGCTTTCAAGGGGTTCGAGTATCGCAGTGAAAAGGGGGCCAGGGTCGTGAGGTTGAAGGTGACCAAGGATGCCTTTGAGCAGGAGGTGGCTTCTGAAGTTATCTCTTACTACAATGGAGGTGGCATTTTTGTCGATGCTGCTTTAGTCAAGGAGAGAAAGGTCGAGGTCTTGGCTTCTTATGATGAGGAGACTGATGTTGACGGCGGAGATGGCAAGGCGGCTGTTGTTCTCTGCACCGTTGGCAGTGGAAAAGCGTTGCTAACAGGTCCTCATCCTGAGTATGAGCTGCCTTATCCGATTACCTGACACAAGTTCACTAACTCGGGTAGATTTGCTGCGATCAACCTACATCCCCAGCCAGCTGTCCCCGGCTATGATAAGTTGATCACCCGGCTAGCAGACGCTGACAAGGATCGGGTCGGGTTCCTCAAGGCATGCGTAGCCAGACTTGGTCTCGAGGTCAGCCAGGATGACGCCGGAATACCATCCCTTTCACATCTCCACATCTCCTCCATCGATGAATCTGGAGTATCAGAGCTATTGGCAGATTGGGCCGACATTATCGACAAGGAGAATGGCGAGGAGTGGATCCGAGCAGAGACTGATACGTTTCATATCCAGAATGAGGACACTATCTGGAGCGTCGAGGGTCTGCAGAAATCACTGGCAGAAACCAACGGTTCTAACATGTCTGAGAATGGCATCATTGACTACACCAAGGTTATCAAGAAGATCTTTCCTCATGAAAAGGGCCCCCCGCATCCAAAGATCACGCCTCAGTTCAATCATGGCCTATACTTTTCGAGCTTGAAGCGTTACAGACAGATTGAGCCGACCGCTCAGGATTGGGGGAACCTGCTGATGTACGGCGAGGTGGTGACCAGCACAAACACCATACTTGAGAAGTACTTGCACCTTTGATATCCAGTTTATTTAATACTGACATTATCAGAAACCCTAAACTCATGTCCAAACTCCCAACTGGCTTCACAGTCGCTGCCACAACTCAAGTTGCTGGACGTGGCCGTGGCAACAATGTCTGGATCGCCCCTCCTGGCATGCTCATCTACTCGGTCGTCATTAATCATCCTGCTCACCTCGCTGCCTCTCGGCCAGTGGTGTTTATCCAGTATATCGCCGCCATTGCCATGGTTGAAGCAGTTCAGTCATACGACCGCGGCTACGAGACCATCCCCATCAAGCTCAAGTGGCCCAACGACCTTTGTAAGCCAGACAATTGAGATCCTCGGACCTTGAGACTGACACTGAATAGACGCTCTTGATCGCACAAAATCAGGAGACAAGCCTCACTATGTCAAAGTCGGGGGTATTCTCTCTCAGTGCCTCTACTTTGACGGCTCCTACCAAATCATCCTCGGTGTCGGTCTCAACACCACCAACCCCCGTCCCACAATCTCCATCTCCGACCTCGTCCCGCCCGACTCCCCGGAGCTGCACCTAGAGACTCTTCTCGCCCGCGTCCTCACTCGCCTAGAAGCCATCTACGCCCAATTCCTTCGCGAAGGCTTCTCGCGCGACCTCGAAGCCCGGTACTACCGTCACTGGCTGCACACGGGACAGGCTGTCACGCTGGAGGCGGAAGGCGGTGTCAAGGCCCGCGTGCTGGGTATCACGCGTGACTGGGGCATGTTGAGGGCCGAGGAGACGGATGTGAGCGGTAGGGGGACGGGCAAGATCTGGACGTTGCAAAGTGATGAAAACAGCTTTGATTATTGGAAGGGCTTGGTCAGGAGGAAGACGTAGATGAGATTCTACAATAGACCAACATTGAAGATATTGTGTGTCCATGATATAGCCGTTGTGTGACAAACTCTCAACCGTTTACGAAGCTCTGGCAAACCACGGACAACGACCTTCTGTTACTCAGGACCACAAACTATCCGTCCGTGGCAAACGTCCGTAGATACATGCCTCGCTACACAATGAATCAGTCAAACACGGCAACACTATTTATTCGCCCGTTCAGAAAATCTTCCACTTGCTGAGAATTCTTCTTCTTCGAGATTCCGGTTGGATGGTCTTCTTCTTGTCATCGGTCTTTGGACATGCCCTCACAACCTATTGCTTGGTATCAAATTATTTCGCTTCGCCGGGACAGCAGTATTCCAACATGTCACTCCTGCACCTGCTGTTTGAGCAGGCCGGAGCAGCCGTATGCTCCCCCAACGAGACTTTTACAGGCAGTGAGATAGTCTTGTTCTCCAGGCCGGACGATTTGTGGGTTTGTCTGATAACTCCACAAGTTCTAGTTCCCACTAACCATCATGGTAGAGAGAGCGAGCCCCAGCCTACGACGATCGTCCTTCTAACAGAGAGCCATACTAACACACCTAGAATCGATGATCACGTCTCTTCCTACGCCCGAAACGAGCCTCGCCAAGAGTCAGACGAGTTTCCACCTTACACCACCTATGGTTTTACATCAACCATCACTCTCTATCCGGAAGACTCCGTAGACGACGAGGATTTTTGGAGTACAACCACTCTGAGCGAGGATTTCTTACACGTGTCGCTTGAAACAGAAACTTTCACTATACCGCTATTCGATATCTCGACTTTGGAAAATCCCGAAGAAAGTAGTACGATCAGCGAGTCATTACCGTTGAGCACATCCTCGTATCCCTCGCAGTCAACCTCAACCGCAGAAGAGACATCTTCAACAATCGCATCGCCTAACAGCTCGTCAGGCCTATCAGCTGGAGGGGTGGTCGGCATCGTTGTAGGCGCAATAGCCGCCCTCATCTCCATCCTACTCCTGATCCTTTTTGCTCTTCTCTACCGCCGAAGACGAGCCCGTCACGCGCGTCCAGACATCCGGCTCGTCAGCGGACCATTTCCCGACCCCACGCAGCGAGGTTCCCAGTCGTATCTAGACATCACGCCGGACACCGGGAGCGGAGAATTGGAGACGGTGAGGAGTGAGCCGCCAAACTATTACAAGCTGAGCCGGACGGACTGGGCCGGGGATGTTCGGGGAAGTGGGTCTGCGGCTCGGCCTGCCGACCCGGGACCGTCGGAGGTGGTGCCGGACGAGAAAGGAAGGCGTGATACGATTGATGCGGTTCTTGATGGGTATAGCTCGAGTGTTTATAGTGATCAGAGTGGGAAGAAGGGACAGCGTGGAGGTCCTGGGAATTATACAAATGGGAAACATTAAATGAATCTAAAAGCCAAGAAACAGAACAAGAGATAGCAACACTGGCCAGTTACACCCCTATTCACGAGGTCAAGGATTCACTCAACGAGATTGTATTTCTTCAAAATACTTGTTCACTTCCCCCCTTTCCAACTATGTCATTACATACCTATCCAATGTACAGTTTGCGGAGCAGTGCCAACATGAAGAGCTTGTCGCCTTGAGCTTACCCTACACCACCATCCGCGAGATTCTAAAATCATGACTATCATCAGTCCAAATCAGATGTGCAGGCCGGCTCACAGTCAAAATGCCTAAAGAAGCAGCCATAGAAACATTGGATTGCTTGGATCCGAAATAGAGGCATCCAGACTGCTGATCTGCTCCAACCGTAGCTCTAGTCGATATAGTACAAGTGTATTAAAAAAAATAAGGTCGTCTGTCTTTTTTCTTTCGTCTAAGAACCAACCTCCAGCGGCTCATTCACCGCCCCTGATATTCCCAAAAAACGCCGTGCCATGCCGCAGTCGAGTGAAGATGTACATGTATACACGGAGAAACTCCCCTCTCCCCAACAATTGAGCTCCGATAATCCCTCATCCTAGAACTCCTCGTTCGTCGCCCTGTGAGCGAGGCCCCTTGTGTGGCGATGTGGTGGTTGCTCCCCTGGCCAAATCATACAGTGCTCGCCTCCATCGAGACCGTCCGTTATTTTATGTCAAGCGAGTCGCCACGTCTACCGGTCCTTGTAGACCTTGGGCTTCCAACCCGCTTTGACTTCGGCCTCTTGCTCCATCTTCTCCCGTATGGGCCCGATCTCGCGCTCGAAACGCTCCTTTGCTCTCACAATCTTGCTCTGGAGGTAGAAGCTGCCGCCCTTTTGGGGATCGTTTGCGTCAAACAACCGCTTGTAGCGCTCCAACACCTCTTCGATGTTGGCTCGGCCGCCGGCGGGGGGCTTGACGTTGAGAATCTTGCAGGCCTCGTCGAGGGTCATGCCGCCGGAGAGCGAGGCGCCGGCAGAGGTGTTGCCCATCTTGGCTTGCGCGCGCTGGTACGCTGATGCGGCCTGGGCTTGCTTGTAGGCGGCTACGAAGGAGCGGCCGAGGATTCGGGAGCCTGTGAGGAAGGCTGTGATGACGAACTTGTGCGCCTACGAAAAACCATGTTAGCATTGGAGGATTGTTCAGAGCCAGCGGGCGGCGGTTCGGAGGGATGTTGAGAGGCGACTCGGCTCCCGGCTCAAAGATGCGCATACCATTGTGAAGGGATATCAGCGACAGAAAAGAAATTGACTCTTGCGCCCGCTAAGACGTATCCAGGAGAAAGGCCGAGATATCGCTAGACAGCGACGTTGAGAAGTGTCCCTCGTTCGCGACGGGGAAGAAGATCGTGGGGGTGAGCGGCTGCTGCTGGGAACTCCGTCGACTTTTTCCCCGGAAGCAAAAGAATTGGGCGGATCATTCCGAGGTCGGAATTTCGCACCCTCCGACCGACCGGCAAAGATTTATTCAGCCGGTGTTGAGCCGTTGGAGGGGCAAACTTGATTCACCAGGGTTCACCGAGCTTCACCTTGATCTCCACCCCGCTGGTGGTGGGAGGCCGAGTCCTTGCCGGAGGCTGGCTGATAATGCAGACTCTTGGTTGTCAGATACCAAGCGACAAGTATTTTTATCCGACGAATAAAACCAGAAAAACGTTTTTCAAGAGTCTCAAGTGTTTCGAAAAGCGAGCCCTCAGCCAGTTATTTCTTGAGCTCCGAAAGACGGTCTAGGACTTGCCGCTTAGCCCTAGCGTCTGGAGGTAACTGCTCCTTCTGCCTACAGGGAAAGTTCTACGATAGCTAACAAGCACAAGAAATCTATGCATTAGCCAGTTGTTCCCACTGTCATCTATTCCACCCAGCATCATGTCGATGAGCCCCGAGGATGTTACTGCGCTGCTGGATCGTGAAGGCACCAGGTCACCGAGCGCGGATGGAACTAATGAACCTGCGGACGTTCGCCCCCTAAGGACTGAATTGTTGTCAAATGTATTGGAGGAAATACATCGACAGGCATCACAACAGCCCGATTCAAACCTAGGAGCTATAGCCAAGGCTTTGGGTGATGGAAGCCGGGATGGTATGTCACTCACTTGATGGATTCCATCACAATCACAGGTCTTTGGGTTCAATAAGGAGCTAACCTGAGCATAGCGGCATGGAGGTTGCCATATGGAGATTCAGGCATTCTCGGCTTCTTTCTTGAAATCCTTGCTTCTGGTGAACAACACAGTCACGAGGTTAAGGTCCAAGCCTTGCGCATCACCGGCAACTCTTGTGCGGACACTAACGAGAACCGCGCGCGGGTTGTCGAGGGGAACTATCTAGTCTCTATCATCAATCTTCTCCGGGATGAAAGTCTCCTTATGTACTTGATTCCCGTGCTCTACAACGTCCTCGTTGACTACGGTAGGTCTCTACAGCCAATCTTAAGAAAATCGGTGGCAAATCCCTGACATCAATAGAACCGGCTCAACTCCTCGCCTCGCAATCACGACTTAGCAGCCACCTTATCACCCTACTTCAATCCCCCAATCTCTCCAACTTCAACTTCCTCCTCCCCCTCATCTGCAAGATCCTCGCCCTCCTAGTCACCCAAAATGGCGAACCTGCAGTTGCAGACCCCCAGACCGTCCAAGTCCTTCTCAAACTCGCTACAAATCCCCCATTCAGCAGAGATGTCGAAGCATTTGTGGCTCTGGTCTCTACTGCAGCGAGCTATCTCGCCAACGAAACATTCCAGGAGAAACTGCTTAAAGGACAGCAGATGGATGCTTTCATAATAGCGTTCAACTCTGCGCATACCGAGTTTGACGAGCAGTTCCATGACCAGGAGACTGGAGCTGAGTTGAAGCAGCTGTGTACTTCATTACTTACCACGCTGGCTGACCTGACGGGCAACGACGCTTTTCCCACATACTATCCCCTCGACAGCTCGGTGTCGCAGTCACTTCTCAAATGGCTTCAAGACAAGGACCCAAATCTTCAATCAGCCGCCTGTCTGGCCTTGGGGAACCTCTCGCGCTCGGATGAAGTCTCTACTGCTCTTGTTCAGACTCAGCAGGCCCATCTTCCTCTCGTCAAACTCTTGTCCGACACCTCGATCACAGACGCCCAACAACTCCACTCTGCGCTTTCGTTCCTCAAGAACCTCGCCATTCCTGCCCAGAACAAGCCATTGCTCGGCGATCTGTTGGAGCCGACAAGCGTTCCGCGGATATTGACTATCGACACTCTTCCCCAGGTCCAGTTCTCTGCCGTGTCACTTGTTCGCCTGCTCCTCGTCAACTGCGCGGCAAATGTTCGCCGCATCTGCGGGCCCCGGGCTACTGAATCTGGAGACGCGTCGAGCCAGCTCACCAGTGTTCATGATATTCTGTCGCTGTTTGATCGATCTGATACGGAACCGACGAGACTTGAAGCTGCGCGCAGCGTTGCCGCTATCTGCCGTATCCTTCATACAACGCCCGTTCATGAGGTTCTGTCTGAATGGAACGCACGCCAGGACAATGCAGTCGACGGCGACAACGAAAGCCTGATGAGGAGTTTGTTTTATGCCAAACACGACCTGTCCCAGGCACTCGCATTTCTCATCACTCAGGAGAAATGGCCCATCTTGAGATCTGAGGCATGGTTTGTCTTTGCCCTCATGTCACGGTCAAAGGACGGCGCCGAGGTCGTTACTAGTGTCCTTGCTGTTCCAGAAGCAACTGATGCTCTCAGTCGTGCAGTCACTGGGCGAGCGGCATCACAGAAAGAACAAGTGCCTCAACTTGAGGCCGCTCCCTCGGCGGCTGACTCTGATGCTCCCCCAATCCCCGAAGGACTTGGCCTTGAACCCCAGCAAGTCGATCCGAAACAGCAGGCTAACATGGCTAAGGTGGATAGGGAGAACTGCTTGGTGTTGTGCACTGAGATTATGAAGAATGGAGAAAATCTGGGGTCGACGCAGGCCTTGTTGCAGGATTTGGTCAGAGAGGGCACCGAATTGCTGACAACAGCAAAGCCGTGAAACTAGAGACTACCAGGTCTCATATGTGCCATGATAAAAAAAAAAAAATACAAACCTCGTTATGACAGACAACAATCACTCAGACATTCATAGCATCAAGGGCCAGTGGGAACAAAAAGGATAACTTTTAACAAGCACACCTATACGCACGCGATGCATCATTGACCAACTGATTACAGAACAAAGCCGGTGATCATGCAGTAAATTTCTTGAGCTGGACCTAGAGTATCCTCCCTCCAAACCCGGCCAAGCCTTTCATCAGAGCCTCGAACCGACGTTGCCCCTCCCTTTGAGACGCAAAGAGCAAAACCCTCAAACACCAGTTCCCTTTTTGCAAGTTTATTTCTTGGCCGTCTCGGCCTCGGCGGCATCCCGCGCACGCTTCTGTCGGGCACCCTCGTATCGGGCGTTGCTTCGGGCGACACGCAGGGTTCGGTAGGCGCCGGCCTCGATGGGGGCGGGCATCTCGCTCTTCTGGATCTCCTTGACGGCGATGTCGGTGGGGGCAATGGGGAGAGTAGCCGAGATGAGGGAGGCCTTCTCGATCTTGGAGACGTCGGTCTTGGTGTCGCCCTTCTTGGGGGCGTTGGATCGGCGGGGGAGGAGGATCAATCGCTCCTGGTAGGCCTTGAGGCGAGCGACGTTGGCGGACAGGGACTCCTCGCTGAGGTTCTGTCGGCGGGAGTCGACAGAGATGCCGATAGTGGGAGCGAAGGGACGGGGGATACCAGCCTCCTGCGAGGGTGTTAGATGGTGGACACATTTCGAGGATGTCTCTCGTCGACTGTGGGATTTTCGTTGCGACGAGTCAACAGCAGAATCATACCTTGAGCTCAGCCAGGGTGAAACCGCGGCCGGAACGGACACGTCGGTTGTACTTGATGGTAGGGCATCGCACAACAGGTCGGAGCTTGTCGACGGGTCGGGGAGCAAGGGCAGCGGCCTTGGCCTGGCGGGCAGTGCGTCTCCGCGACTTCTTGCCGGGCTATACCACACAGGTCAATATTTCAAGATCATGGAGTTCCAGACGACGCCGTTCTTCTCGTCGGGGGTTGTCGCCATACCTGGTCGAAGTGGGTTCGAACCCGGCGCTGCCAATCCTTGCGGAAGTCTGTACGAGGGGTCAGTCGCTAGAGTTTTTTTTGATATCGTCGCTTGTCGTCGGCGGATGCTCACGGTTCTTGAGAAGCTTCTGGTTGTGCTTGATCGCCTGTGGGAGGATTCGTCAGTAATAGACTCTGACTGCGATGCTCATCATCGCATTGGGCGCGCGTGTCCATACCATTGTGTCTGCTTGCGATCAAACGGGCTCCGATTGTCGATGGTCGGTCGGGTCGTGAGGCGTGGAAATTTCGGAGGGTTGAGGCTTGTCAAATTCCAGGAAGGGTTTTGGAGCCCTACAACGTGGTACGTATTGGTGGGGTTTAGGCGAGCAATTGGAAGGTGTGGGTCACGTGCTACTAATGGGCACAAGAAGTCAGTTGTCGTAAAATTTCATGGTTTCTGTGTAACGCGGAAAATCGTTGTAGCGATCGCCCGAGCACCTCATCGGTATCTTGCGAGTTCGCTCCGAAGACCCCTTGTAGAGGACTCCATACGGAGAAGGCCGATAGTATCCGCTCATCCCAAATAGCTACGATGGATATTATATCAACTGAGGTGTGAATAAAATCGACTTTGCGCGGATTTGCAATTGAAGACCAAGAAACCATTCCCAACGTCTTTCGCGTCCTCCAATCAAGAAGACCAAGAGCTGGATCCAGCTCATGACAGCAAACGACAGAATCGCACCATGGATACTCTCCATCTCCCTCAACTACGTGTCAGTCTTTGATCACCTACATGCCTCTCTTTTCAAAGAAATCAGATCGAGAGCCGCCTTTCACCGTGCTCAGGAGGCGGAGTCGGCCATACGTCAACTTTCAGCTCAGCCAAAGCCGTCGGCTGTTCTCATCACCGATGAGGCGATAACTATTCTTGAGAATGAACGCGTGTGGGATGCAGTGTTGGAGTATGTACGGGGCGGCGGCAGAGCTGTGGTCATGGGCCATTTCCCAGCTTTCGCCAACGCAATGAACTGCAAGAACTTCTTTGCCAGGGCAGGCTTGCAGTGGGAAGTGGCTTCGTATCATAGGACAACCACCGTGCTCAACAGGGACGCTGTTGCTGAGGACCTCGCCATAAATCTGCCGCTTGAATACAGCCAAAAGGCTGTATTTGTCAAGAATGTCGCGCCTGGAGACGCGTGGTATGTGACAGACGGCAACTCCAAGTCAAGGGTTATCACGCCTGACAGTGTGCACGTTGAGGGCGAAACTGCTGCTGCTTGCGCAAGTGTTGGAGATGGAAAGTTAGGGTATGTTGGGGATGTGAATGCTGAGCAAGGGTCAGATGCCGCCATCCTAGCGATGTGTGGGCTGCGTTAGCAATATGCGAGCTGTCGGCAGAAGTTTGGAGAACGAGATGTGTGGGTTAATATGCAGCGGCTACAAGGCGGTTGTAAATCCTAGGCTTTGGGTCTGGGTGTGATCTGTAAGACCCCGCCTATGCCATTGAGTTTTGATCTCTGCTTGGAAATCATCAGGCCGTCCGCGTAAATGCTGAACCAAATGCACAACTGAATCTTTTTTTTTTTTTTAAACAAATGCGCACCCGCAGTGAAACTCTGCATTGGCTCCATGCAAGAGCAGTTGAGTGCAAACCCACACCAGAGATTACACTGGCCCATGCACCCAACCATCCAATCTCCCTCAGCCCCAGGCAGCCGCATCACAGCCTGAGGCGCAAGGCACCAATCTCGCCCTCCAGCAGCTATAAATTCCCGCCTCGTCGCCCGTCTTTCAGTCTTCTTTTTTTCCTTTCTTCTTCATACTTACCTTGCTCGGTTTTACCCTTGATCAAGAATAAGGGAATTCAGTGCGGAGGATCTGCATTGCACAGCGCGGTATCACTCCTTGCTCTATTGCCCTTCGGGGCCATAGGGGGCGTAATTTTTGATTTTCTCCATCTTTTCATTGTGTGCATCGCTTTCAGTGATGGCATGAAGAAGAGCAACGATTGTAGAATTGGCTGATAGCGCCTGTTTCGCAGTGACGGGTCATGTGATTTCACCACATAGCTTCTTATCAGCAAGTCCAGCATCCCGGCTGCCTAGTTCAGCAATACCGTTACTTATCATCATCACCACAACACGCGCCCTGGGCTATCTTTTTTAGCTTCTGGTCGCTAAATGTGTTGACTTTGACTTATTTTTATCTTCAGATGACCTAGAGTCGAGAGAAGCGACCTGACTTGTCTTGCAGAGTTCTGGAGACCAGGCATGTCGCTTTTCCATGAAGCTCGCCCCGCAACCTTTCATCACATAGCGACAGCGCCGGTATCAAAGACGCATTCAAAGAGCCGGTGACTCGCGCTCCAGGTCGATAAAATTCCGACTTCTACCCATCGAACGAGCGCGCTGCCTCCTTCGCTGGAAGAACCGGGACCTGGGGAAGGGGCTTGCTTGGGCTTGCAGAGTTCTGGAGACCAAGCAAGCTGCCTGGCAGCGAAACTGGTCCTCTTTGTTTGCGTCGTATTGGCGCTTGCAGGTAAGTCCGCTGGTTCCCGTCTTGCTTATGGAGTTTTACTATAGGAATGTCAACTTTGTCGTACCTCGGAGAGCATACGAACGGTGTCAAGGACTTTGCGCGGCTATGCTCGAGTTCGTGATAGTGGCCCTTTGGTGGCGATAGGAACGAAGACGTTGAGGTTTCGGTGTAGCTGGAAGCCTGGGCGAAGAGTGGTACAGTTGAACTTCTTCTCTTGTGCCGCATCCGGAGCCGTCGTAGCGAAGGTACAGTCAAGTGAGTTGATAGCGGGGGGATGGATCAAGATAAAAGTGTTAGAAACGCTGTTGACGTCTTTGAGGTTCATAGGAAAGCGCAATTCGAAGGGAGCACACAAAGTTTCGCGAAGTCAAGACGAACCCACAAGTCAGATCTCCCTGACCTGGGCCGAGCTAAGAGCGATGCAAGAGCAGAATCAGCAGCTACGGCAGCGAGTCACAGGCTTGGAAAAGGACAACCTAGACCTAAAACGAGACGTCGAGCAGCTGCAAACCGATAGCTGCAATAGCGCCTATGTCTTAGAAGAACTTGATAGCAGATTGCTCGAGTTGCAGGACGGCCACGAGGATTTAGGGGATAACGTCAACTCTATCAAGAAGCGCGGAGAAGACGGCGATGCGATAGAGTCATTTATAGAGAAGGTCAAAAATGATATTCTTGACGACATCTCGACCCGTCTATCCAGGAACTAGCCCTGCTGCCTCCGACTTACGGCCGCTTAGATGAGGTGGGCTTCTCATCCATACAGACCAAAGAACTTTACTGACGCAGCAAGATATATGCTTGGAACGATGCTAGGCGGAGGGTAGAGGGATGGCATGGTGATTGACGCTCAGGGCCCGAAAATGGGAACATTGGAGGTGCTCAGCCAAAGGAGTGAGCTGGGTTATGAAGAGCTGAGCACAATTTCATCGTGGTACAGACCGCAAGGGTCTGTATTATTAAAAGGTGGAAATGGGCCATGTGCTACGCGCCTGATAGGTTGAGAGCGAGTTGCATACATGATTTAACCGGATGTTGATAGAGATTTTGACGATTAGTGGTGAGTATGAGGTCGTTAGTTTTCGCTCTTATGCCGTAACCCGCGGAGAAGCTACATGCGAGAGAAGTCTGGGTATTTATTATTCAGTTCCCGTATAACATCATGAACCCTTGGGACCTGTAACGAATGACAAACTATCTGTACCAATTTCTTCTCTCTACACCCAACTCCACCCCACCTCAAGCTTCATCCTCCACGAGGCTCCCCTCCTCTCACCCGAAGCTACTCCGCACCAATCAAAACCCCGCAATTCCTCCGTCCCTGCAAACGCTCGCCCTCGCCCGAAAAATCTCATGACACCACTTTCCCATATATCCCGAACTTTGGAGACCCACGGCAAACGGTCGCCGACCGCATCCAAACGCTCCCTCCCTCCCCTCCAATTGCTGTTGTCGAAAAACCACCGCCTCTCCCCCTCCTACACAATTTCAACAATGGCCTCCAGGATTGGCCCTAGGAGCGTAAAGGACGCGACCCGCTTCACGTCCACCATCCCCCACGCAACCTCAAAGACGGCCGGCGGTGCCGCCTCCGCTGCTGCTGCTGCGCCCAAGGCTCCGCGCATCCCCGGCGAGACCCCCGAGCAGCGCGTGAGGAGGTTGCGGCAGGCGCATCTCGCTGCGCAAAAGGCCCAGATCAGCAAGACGGACAAGTTCATTGACGCCTCGCGGAGGTTTCTCGACGTTGCGCACCGATGGACGGTTGGAGGAATTGTGATATTTACGGGTATGTGGTGAAGAAGGAGAAGGAGAAGAAAAAAAACAATCGCTGATTGAAAAAATAAACCAGCCGTCGCCACCGTAGTATCCGTCTACTCCGTTTGGGACATGCTCCGATACAACCGCGCCCGCCGAGCCGAATGGGTAGAGGCCCAGAAGAAGTTCGAAGCCGACGAGCTCGCCAGCGCCCGTCTGGCGTACCTCAAGGGCGACGCCACGGAGGAGCAGATCCTGCTCGTCGAGGAGGCCAACCGAGAGGCCGAGGCCAAGGGCGAGAAGCTACCTCCCCTCCTCTCCGCGCCCTCGCACCGGACGCACTTTGAGGAACACGTCAAGCCCGCCTTTGAGGGCAAGAGTGAGGAAAAGCAGGCCAAGACGGAAGGAAAGGGTGTCATGGGGGTCTTTTCCAGCATGCTGGGCCGCGAGGAGCAGGGGGAGCAGGTGGGCTCATCGCAGGAGCGTCTGGGATATGAGAGTCTAAGCGAAGAGGACGACGCCACGGGAATGCGGGAGAGTGATATGGTGCGCTCGGTCGAGGCCAAGGCGCGTGAGGTATTGGAGAAGGAGAAGGAGAACCAACGGAGGGGAGGCAACCTGGACCAACTGGGCCTCGAGACGGCGGGAGGACCGACCCCTAACAAGAAGTCCTGGTGGAAATTCTGGTGAGTGGTGGGACAAGAGACTTGGAAAGATGAACGCCTGGCAAGGTAACGGACCCTGGGGCGGGTGTACGTTATGAGGTCTAAAAAGAGTGTATCATATCGTGTAGATGGCAGTGCATTAGACGGCGTCGGGGACCATCTTGTATGTACCATTAGGGGAAACAAGCCCTACTTTACCAAATTCAAATACCAAGCGATGAAAGAGCAAATACCATTGTTGTGTCACTCGAGATCTGTTTTTGGTCCTTCCAGCATGATAGTGAGCTCATTGAAGGCTCGATTATGTTGTGTATTGATTGACACTATCGCTGTCGTGGTATTTCCATCTATACCTCACGATCTACCAGATCGTATTACTCAGTCCAGATCACCTATTTCCATGTGAGTGATCAATGTATGCCGTACCGACCAAACGCTATACACGTAACCGCTAACTCCAAATCCGTAACGCCAAAAACGCAAAGAAAAGTTAAAGACCGTGTTTCCATAGCCAGCATCCAGCCAAGCATGATGAACCTTAAAGTCCAAAATCAATCCAGCGCCTTCAGATTGCAGGAGAAACGAATGACCGAGGTTGATCATTCTACCAATTTGAACTGAACCTCCTCATCTGGGAATTTCTGCTCACAACGTTTGGCCAACTGCTTCTTGAAAGCTTCGATATAAGGAGCAGGGCGCCGTTCGGACGATCCACCTTCGATCGTGCTACCCGTCGGTGGCGGATGTCGTTCTTCAGCAGCCCATACTGAACTTTTGAGTGCTCGCCGTTTTTCTCTCCAGTTCAATGGTCTCACTCCTTTGTCCCACAGCGAGGGGTGCTCGCGAGGATCAACGATAATCTTCTCTTTTCCCTAGGAAATGATGATGTGGTTGAAGTGGCCAGGAACCTTGAGGCGACACTTTTCACAGTCTGCGCGGTATCCTATACTGAAGCTCTTCTTCATACCGGGTTGCCATGTCCAGTTGTTGACGGTATGTCTACTGCGAATGTGGCCCCTTCGAGGAGAAGGGGTGGTCGGGTCACCGTCACCGTCAGCCGACTGGGCCGAAGGAAGTGACTCGACATCCATCATCGCATTGGGATGCTCCATTTCGTGAGGGGGCGAGTGCTCAATGGGCATGTTCGGATGCTCCATATCCGGTGTGGGATTGCCCTGGGCGCTGAGGTCAAACTCCATTATGGTGGGGGTGATGGGTTGGCCAGCCATGGAGTCGTCACACTCGGAAATGGGAGAGGGGAGGCGTCGGTTGTTCTGGACGGCTTGCCAGCCCGAGGCCATGGTGCGAGGGACGCATTGATCATCAGTGAATCCGGTCTCATGGTGGCCAAGGTTTGCAACGCCGTTCAGAGTCGACACGGCCGGGCCTGGACCTGCCCACTCGCACTGCTGACCTCTAACCTGAGCAGCGAAGCTGGGCTGGATTGGGGTGGGCATGCGTCCATTGGCATCGTCAGATTCGGCGCTGACAGCTCCGAGCCGGCCCAGACTTTGCTGTTGAAGGGAGGGGTTCGACTGCATCAAGTCCATCTCGGAATACTGCCGAGGCATACCCGTTGACGAAGTCCATTGCGAGAAGTTGTTTTGACCATACTGCTCGTCGGAGTCGGAACTTTGGGGTGTCATGGAAGACGAGGGTAGCCATTGCTGGGAGGCTCGGGGCGAGGTCCGGAGGGGAAGACACTGAACCCGTTTCTACACGATTGTCAGCATTATCCTCGGAAAGCGATGTCGAGCAGGCCGGAAAAAATAAACTCACGTTTCGGTGCTCTCCGAAACTCATAGAGCCATTGGCATTGGCAGCCTCCTCCTCCTCACGGCCGCGTTTCCGCTGCTCCAGAACGGCAAACATGATGCCCCGAGTTTGCACGTTGACGATGCAGAGGGAAAGTCTATGCCAGAAAAGACTGGAGAAATCCGAGCAGCCGGATCAAGTGATGTCGACGCTGCTGTCGGACCCTGCGTGTTAATGCAGGTGGAGCAGGCGAGGGAGAGCAGAAGGTCCCTTGGGAATTCGTATCGCGGGGGTATCCGGCGCAAGGCGATGCAATAGCGTGATGATCCTAGCTGAGACAGCAAGAGACAAAGTTGCGATGATTTCGTCGTTTGAAATATGTATGCGACAACGTTAATGCAAAGTGAAGAGGCTGGGAGGAGTTGAGCAGAGTTGAGTGGGCGTGAAGGAAGTCGTTAGAGTTGTTCACGAGGAAGGTGGCGGACCGTGGTCGGCGAAGGAAGGCACTGGCAATGGACCAGTGGACCGCGGGCTGTGAGGGGGGAAGGAACCTGGAACGCAGGCAGGCAGCCGGCGGGCGGAGGCGTAGGGCGGAGGCTGGGTTTTTTTTTTTTTCTGGGCTGGGCTGGTGGCGGGCAGAGCGTCAACTCTGCAGAGCAAGGTAGCAAAAGGTTGAGAAGATGTGTGAAAGAAATAATAAAAAAGAGTGAGACAAATATCAGGAGCGGGAAAAGAATGTTCTAAAATGTCTTGAACTGTGAAGAGCGGTTGCTTGATCGGTTGTTGTTGGTCTCTTACAAACTGCAGATCCGTAGGAGCCAAAGTAAACAATAGGAAGGATGAAAAAGGAGTGTGAATGAGAAGCTGCGTGCAAACGACGGATTAGGTATTAAGCAAGGACGAATAATGGCAATGCATCAAACAACGGGACTCTGAATAGCTGAATAGAAAAAGCTCGCGGTAGAATTGAAGATTGAATTACAAAATGTTCACTGTTGAAGAGAAAGGAGAAAAGGGGGCTTGTGTGAATAATGGTGTGTGGTGGGATGGAGGAGGAGTGAGGATGGATGAAAGTTTGGATGGAGCCGCCACGGCGCGTCTCGCACCAGACGATCCGATTCCATTTGTTTGTCCATGCAGGCTGGCGTTTCTAGTCGTGGGGTCGCCGAGAATCCGAGCGTCATGCTCGTCAAAAGGGTAAGGGTAGAGTAATGCTTTTTGCTGTGTTAGGTCATCGGTTTCCAGGGTCTGTCATGCTCATCATCACGAGAATGGAGCGCGGGCTCAGTGGGCAGCCCCGACGATGAGGGACTGGGCGCGGAACAAGGGTCTCACGGACCATTCGATCCGACCTGAGAAGGGCCTCGCCTCAGACACGACGTTGTTCACGATGTTTGACAAGACTTGTGAGGATTATCAGCTCCCAACCCAACTTGGTGTCTCTAGTTTCAGTCGTGTTTCGCTTGTGCTTCTGCCGTCTCAGCAAAAGCATGAGTGCTTCTGAGACGTCACAAAAGACAGAAGATTGGCCCAAAAGGGTCTGAGACAAGTGCTCTCTTCGGCTCGGGTCTCTTGGCTGTGCTTCGTCCCCTGTCCGCTCCGGGATATAGGGTAAAATGCACCGACAAATCCGGGGGGGCGAGATGCTTCACTTGGAAGAAAAGAAAGCATACTCGTCAGCATCTAGACCGGCCCGTAGTGCAACGCTAGATACTCCAAATCGCCTCTCTGGGCCTTTTTTTCTCTAAAATTAGGCGAACCGCAGGGTCGTCTGTGATGCCTCAATGACACCCCCTTTTGCTTGGTAACACCACATTCCGAGGGATCCTAGGAAATGGATCTGAGCGCATTGTGATTTACGAGCAGCCACGATACCGTGAGGCCATGGCATAATATCCTTCTGCATACCGACGTCACATCGACGTTGCCCTTTTCCGATCCCCTGGAGATGTAAATTCTGTCAGCATTGAAGGCCTTTGAAATAAGATACACATTGATGTCTGGTTTGTTCACGTTGGTTTCCCAGAGGCGTCAATTGGTGTGCCACGGCTCGAGCGAAGATGGTGGCACTAAATTTTAGTCCTTCGGGGACCAGGCCCTGGAGCTCCAAAACCCGAAGATCACCTCCCGTCTCCGCAAGCCCGAACCGCCATTCTCAACGAAAAAAGGGAAAGAGACAAAGGAAGCATTGATAATCACATGGAGACGGAGACATTGAACCCTGAGCCGCTGATATATATCGTCATTACTGTCTCGATATGAATGTTGAGTCATGTTGTTGGTTGCTCCCGTTTACCCTCCGGTATTCCTATGCCGTGTCTCATCTCACTGCCTACCCCAATTCTGTACCTTGGACTTTTCCATGATACCTGAATGGACAACAAAAAGGATCCGACGCACCACTACAAAATGGCGGCCACTCACATACAAGCTGCCCGCGGAGGGTTGGATCTTTCCCGCAATCGAGACGTATACTTGGACGGCGGTCAAAAAGATCACCCGTTCCTTGCATCCAATCGAACTCTCTGATTTGAGGAGACAAGCGGTATGCCCTTGAGGAGAGAAGAGACAGGGAACCCAGAGAGAGAAGACACTCGTTTCTCGCTTCTTCCCGCCTCAGCTGTCTACCAGGTAGGCTCTGTATCATCCTTTCCACTTCGATAGCCGAGGCCTCAAATCTCGAGCTCTTCTCACGGACTCACACCGGAGCCAATTGAGCTTGGACCATTGGCAATTGGCAAAATTTCTAGAACCCTGACGTAGTGGCCAAGGTACTTGCATGTAACTCCCTGGGCCTGGGCCAGCGAGAAGCGACCTCGTCAAGCTCGTCCACCCAAAGAGCCCTGGCAATGACCCCTCGGTGGGGTCCCCCCCCCTCCGAAGCTACTCCGGTCGTTTGCACCTCTGAGAGAGGTCCTTTGAGTCACGCAAGGAAAAATTGTGTGTACTTGGGGACAGCTTCTTTGATCTCTCTCCCCCTCTCTCTTCACCTGTGATCGAGTTTATACTTCTATCCTGCACTTCAGCTTTCATCATCGACTTCTGGTATTCAGCCTCGTGGCGTCTGCGCGGAAGGTTTCTCAACACTATCGGTCCTCTCGCAGTCGCCTACTCCGTCTCGCTGCACTAAATACCACTACTACCGCTTTCCCCCCACCTTGGTTAGTACTCACACCGAAGTAAACCAAACCCCTCCATATCCAAAATTTCTATTTTCCAAAGAGAGAACATTATAGCTCACATATTTCACCATGCCTTCAGTCGAAATGGCCCCGATTGCTGCCGACGATACCCGAGGTGAGTTGCTGCTGCTGTTTTCCAGAGCTACATTCTACTATCCGTCTATCTACCCCTCTTGGTTGGGATCGTCGAAGGAGTCATGATGCTTATGACAAAACTTTCGGGATGCGCGCGCTTTACGAAACATGCTCTTCCAAGCGGACTCTGAGCACAAGATACTGTTCCTAGGAACCGCGCGGTATCTCGAGAGCTCTGTCGAATGTGTCGTTCTACTGCGCTGCTCGCATCGCCGTTCTCTGTCTTGCGCCCGCCTTTGCGAAAACCTCGAGATGTAACACCTGGCTTGTGCAACAAGACCAATTGGCTAACTTGAACTCCCCCAGTCCTCGGACAGGATCCTCTGATCCCTCCCGCTCTTCTCACCTCCGAGATCCCCCTCACCGAGACCGCCACCAGCACCGTCGTCAAGGGCCGCAACGATGCTGCTGATATCATCCTCGGCACCAGTGACCGACTTCTCGTCGTCGTCGGCCCCTGCTCTATCCACGACCCTTCCGCCGCCCACGACTACGCCGCCCGACTCAAGGAGCTCTCAGACAAGCTCTCCGACGACCTCTGCATCGTGATGCGTGCCTACCTCGAGAAGCCCCGAACAACTGTTGGCTGGAAGGGTCTAATCAACGACCCCGATATCGACTCCTCGTTCAAGATCAACAAGGGTCTCCGAGTCTCCCGACAGCTCTTTGTCGATC
>JABFFE010000886.1:0-27147 GCA_013623625.1 Fusarium setosum | reverse complement strand
GGGAGGGAAAAAAAAAAAAGCCATAGGGGGGAGGGCTGCCGAGCAACAGACTAGAAGTGACTTGACCAATGCACTTTTTTTTCGTATTTGACCTCGTAGCATCCCGCCGTCACCATTCTGTCTGTCAACTAAACTTGCCGCTCCCGTAGTAATCGCAAAGGCTTGTACAAGCATCACTTTGACATCTTCCCATACACCACTCTTCAATACCCAGCATGCCTTCCTTCAAGACAGTGTTCGCCTCGGCTGCTCTGGCCTGCCTAGCTAGCGCCAAGACCATCAAGATCACGGCCACCAGCGACAACACGTTCGACCCCGACGAGATCAAGGCCGACAAGGGCGACGTCCTCGAGTTCCACTTCGAGCCCAAGAACCACAGTGTCGTCGCTGGCGACTACCGCTACCCTTGCTCTCCCATGGAGCTGGGCACTGGCTTTTTCTCTGGTTTTGTTCCCACCGACAGCGGTTCTGCCGTAAGTGAATTGCGATTACAGTCTCTGTACGAACCTCTCGACTGACACCTCTCAAAGGACAAGATCTTCAAGGTCACCGTCAACGACACTGATCCCACCCCCTTCTACTCCTCCCAGGGCAAGGAGTGCCCCGACGGCATGGTCGGCATCATCAACCCCGACTCCAAGAAGACGCTGGACGACTACAAGAAGCGCGCTGCCGAGCTCAGCTCGGGCGTGAACCCGGGCAGGAAGGTCTTCGGCGGCGACCTGACCGACTCTGACAATGCGGATTCCAGCAGCGATGACAGCGGCTCTTCGGATAGCAAGAGCGGGGACAAGAAGGACGGCAACGCTGCCGGTGTCATCGGCGTTCCTCTTGCTGGTCTCTTGGCTGCTGCTGGGCTTGCCTTTGTCATGGCTTAACCGATGGGGATTGTGAGGAACGGGAATGCGATACGAGTTTCATGATATTGGAGCACAGCGGGAGCTAATTAGGTTGGTTCAGTAATTATAATGCTTGCCATTGTGTATATAAGTTGTCGGGTTGGGCCATTAATAGAGTCTGTGTACCTTGTGCTTGGATTCCATGATTACGTTGTGCTCAGTTGTTAACATGCGAGTCCCTTTATTGAAGACGAATTATGTGAGTCTCTAGCATTCAATAACTGGACATGCTAGTATTTCCCCGCGACAAAGCCATGGGCTTCAGGTGTCTGGTGCATAGTCTCACCCACCCCAGCTTTCCGGTGCCGGCTTTGACCAGACCGGCCCGGATATTGAGTGCCTTTCTTAACAATTTACCTCCTCGGCCGCCAATTTGTACGGCGACATCCACTTACGGAGTGATTTATTCCAATGTAGATCTGAAATCATAATCATGTGAAAATAAGGGCACATGATCACTGCGCCTGCGCCATCCAGGCTTGTGAGCAATTCTCGAATCTTCCTCCAGGGTAGATTGATTATGATTATCCCCAGATTGATAAGCGATAGCGCCTGTTAGTGCGTCGTGGCAGTTCAGGCGGGGCGCTTAAACCAAGGAATATCGGCAGGCCTCGGATCTAGGAACAACATTGCCGGGAATCACTTCTAATCCCGGCCCACAGCGTCATCGCCTCAACGCCGAGTTCGCGGGCTTTCTCCATGCATTCGTTCCTTCATATCCCGGCCCCTCCCTCCGTAATGCGCGCAAACGATCGATTCCCAACGACGCCAATTCGATACACTTGATACGAAAGCGAATTACCATGCGTGGCGGTGCGAGGTGCAGTACCTCGCTCCGACAACTTCGGGCTACCCGGCCGTTGGCGGATGGCGGGCGATATGCGAGGGCCCTTCGGACGAGCGCAGCGCCACGGGCGTTGAGACCGGTACCATACTGCCGCGCGCAACGGCCGGAACTCGCGATCCAGGGCGCCAGTCTGTCGACGACATGTCCCAACCGCTCGAGGTCAATGGCTACAGTTGTCGACGCGGAACCTGTTGTCCACGACGGAGGTCCAATTCCAGAGTATGATAGGCGGGTGGAGGTGGGGAAGCTGCGAAACGACGAACATCAAAGAGGTGAGGATAGCGAATGAGACGCCCATTGAGCAAATACTGATGATTTACAAGGCATCATTCAGAATCTTCAAAACCTCCATGGTGAACTGCGCCATTATAATGCCCCACCCGTTCAGCATCCGAGCATCGAATCCCTCAAGCCCACCAAGAAGTCTGTATTCTCGTCGCTCTTCGGCAAGGGCGGCATCAAGTCTGCCATCGGCGATATACCCGGCCATCTCCCCCGGGGCTTGTATCTGTATGGCGATGTCGGATGCGGCAAGACCATGTTGATGGACCTGTTTTACGACACTCTGCCTGGATCTGTCAAGTCAAAAACCCGCATTCACTTCAACAACTTTATGCAAGACGTGCACAAGAGGCTGCACCGCATCAAGATGGAGCATGGCAATGATGTTGATGGCGTGCCGTATATCACGGCTGATATTGCTCAACAAGGAAACGTGCTTTGCTTTGACGAATTCCAGTGTACAGATGTGGCAGATGCAATGATCTTGCGAAGGTATGTACTCTGTCATACGATGGGTCTGGAATATGCTAACTGTTTTATAGATTGCTCGAGTCTCTAATGTCACACGGCGTAGTGCTGGTGACAACCTCCAACAGACACCCTGACGAGCTGTACAAGAACGGTGTCCAGCGAGAATCCTTCATACCCGCCATTGAACTCCTCAAGAACCGCCTCCATGTCATCAACCTCGACTCACCAACCGATTACCGCAAAATCCCCCGGCCCCCCTCCGACGTTTACCACACTTCTCTCGACAGCCATGCCCACGCACACGCAGAGAAATGGTTCCGATTCCTCGGCGACCCTGAGCAGCCCGAGCCTCGACCGGAAACCCAGAAGGTCTGGGGCCGTGAGATCTATGTCCCCCGGGTCAGCGGACGAGCAGCCTGGTTCACATTTGATGAGCTCATCCGCCAACCAAAGTCGGCTGCTGACTACCTCGAGCTGGTCCGCGCCTACGAGGCATTCATCGTGACAGACATTCCCGGAATGACACACCAGCAGCGCGATCTTGCACGCCGGTTCATCACCTTTATCGACGTTGTGTATGAAGGCAACGCCAAGCTGGTCTTGACTACCGAGAAGCCCCTCACGGAACTCTTTGTTTCTCGGGACGAGATTGCCGAAAGTCTGCTGAACCAGGGCGTGAAGCACGACCAGGCTGCGGAAGCGGCCAATCATGACCTGGAGCACAACGTTGACAAGCTCAAGGACACGGGTCTCTTTGCTGGATCCGAGGAAGCCTTTGCGTTTGCCAGAGCGCTGAGTCGACTGCGACACATGGAGAGCAGGGAGTGGGTGGAGAGGGGGATGGGTCTTGAGAGTCAGGGCGGCAAGCAGGCCAAGGACAGCTGGAATAAGACGAGGAGTCGGCAGATGGAGGATTCGATGTGAGGGTGGGCTGGAGAGTGGTTGATTGTGAGAAGAGATGCATTATACCCGGAGCACTGACTCGGCATCCATAGCGAGCGATTGCCTGGTTTGTATTGATTATCTACGAATTGATGCCCTTTTTTGGATAATTTGTTGTGTAGAAATAGAGACTTGTAGTATGAGCTGAGAGAATATATATCAAGCCTGTGATAACCTCTCCATTATTCCTACGACTGATTCAGTCTATCTGATGAATGCCCCTTTTCCTGATCAACTTGATAGACCAGCCTAGTAGATCCCCGGCAAGATTGTCCACTTGACATCCTTCTTGAAGCTCTCCCACTGTTCTCCGTACCGGTCACTGCAATAATCATTAAGCACCGGCACGGCCCTCCTGACAAAGTCCCAGGCCTGGACACCCCCAACCGCCAATCCCGCAACCACTCCACTCGCAGCAAGACTGTAGGCGCCGCGCCAGAGCGCATAGCCGCCGTAGTTGATGTGCCGCGCCCAGCTCCACAGCCCCGAGCGCATCACCTTGCCCTTGTTGGCAGGGTCGTCCTTGAAGACATTGCGCTGATGCTCGGATACGACCTCGAACGCAATGCCGACACTGTACAGAACGGAGCCGACGACGAGCGGGTACGGCACGCTGGTACCCGGGAAAGCGGGCGCCGAGACGGAGCTCGTGGCGGCGGCGAGGAAGAGCAGCGTGTTGACCGAGTTGGCCAGGGTGTTGTACCCGCTCACGGCCACGGCGGAGCTGGGAGGAAAATGTTCCTGCGACAGGCGGACGAGCCAGTAGCTCTGCTTGAGCGCGGAGCCGACGGCCATGGCGAGGATGACGAGGTGCGGCAGGGGGAGGCCGAGGGCGTCGATGGCCTGGATGCCGGTGCGGACGACGGCGCCGGGGCCGATGGACGAGATGCCCAGGCGGTCCAGGAGGGCGGCGCCGCTGCCGGTGAGCAGGGTGTACTGCAGGACCGGGTCGAGGCCGCGGAGGCCGAGGAAGGTGACTGTGCCGGCTGGGCTGGACTTTTTGACGCCGCGCTGGACGAATTCCGCGGGTTTGTTCTTGTTTGGTTCCGCCATGATGTGAGGTTGTGGACTTGAGATGCTACGAGGAACACGTCATAGGAGCGACACGCTGCGTCTATATACCCTTTGAACTACCCCGTATTGTACGGTGCGCCAGCCATGGCGCTTAAGCGAAGGCCGAGTGAAGTCGACAGCACGTCATGGGCTTGTGTGTTTGAGGGGGGAGGAGGAGGATCAAAATCCATCCGGGCGTGGATGAATAAGCAACCGGAGGTTTGACGGGCGCGAAGGCCGAGCTCTTCGGCGCCGGGTGGGGAACCGGAGTCGGTATAGAGGATCAGCCTAGTCCGTATGGGTTACAAATCAATCCGGATACGGACGAGTAGATCTTCAGATCTCCAGTCTTGTGTCGTAAAACTATATCAAAGGCATTCAAGAGATGCCGAAGCGCGAAAGAGCGAAGCAGAGGAATCTTTGAAATCAACATGTCAACTTGAATATGGATTCTTATGTTGGATGCCAAAGAAATCGAGCGATAATTTTGGGACACTAGCTAACAAGCTATGCTAAGCCTAATAATCGCCACGACGTCTAAGAATGATCTAGCGGATTGTCTCTCTTTTAATGTCATTATTGCCTCTCAGAAACAAGACCAGAGTTTTGGATTGTGGCATCGAGACAATCGAATTGTCTCGGTAGAAGGGACATATGCTGTGTCTCATGGGAGTGTCTGAGATCCCGCTTGTCCTGGTCCCTGGAACTGCCTCTTCTCCTTTTACAAAATCTCAATTCAAATCATAGTATCGAGGGTCACATGGCATTCCAAATCTACCTTTTGATACGATAATTTCTGGAGGGAGCCAACATGAGAGGATCAGAAACATATCCGAAATGAGAGCCGTGTTTGAAATCGAGCCTTCAACGGCTCGTTCCGAGGTCTGTAAATTATGTCATGCAGTGGCCATCGCACAGGGCATAGCACCCTCGCAGAGGCTCTCTGAGAATGCCTCGTCCAGTCGAGACCGAAACGCCGGCGCTTGGAGCTGAGGCTGGGGAAAGAAGCTCGAGAGAAGAAACAGGCCATGTCCATGACAATGAGCTGGTGCCGAGATTGATTAATTGTCAGGTAATTAACCAACGGGGCCGAGGTTAATCTTGAAACGACGACGTTGGGTCCGATATTCAACTCGGCCAACACTGTAGATACACTTACCAGCCCAGAGATTCTCAGCCGTACATACGAATGTCCGAATGTAAACTGGTTGTGTGCTAAAATTGGCATTGTGGCGTCCATGGATGTTGAGTTGTTGCTTCTGCCCACCACAGAGAGTTACAGAATTATGCAACGCCTCGGAGCTTGGAGAACCCTTGAACAAGCTGTGCACAAAGACACATTGTTTACACCGTACCTCGGCGACCAGTCAAAGTGCACCAGCGGCACGAATTGCTCATCTCGGGATGGGTACTGAACCGGGTGGATGACGCTATTGAGAGGGGAGGATCGGCGTATGCACAGACTGGGATTTGTTGTTTCAACTTGTCCAAACCCTAGCTAGCAGAGGATAGCGGTGCAAGGGGAGAGGAAGGTTTTGTTCTTTCAAGCTCTGCTGGCGTCAAAGACTAGAAGCTTGGGGACAGAGAGATGGAAGTAAAGACCTTCCGCAATCGGGGGTTCTAGAGTGCGGCTGAATTGACAATGAGGCCATTTCCGTCGTGCTCATTAACGGGACCTGTATGTGAATATGATTAAGGATCGATCGCACAATTAGGCTCTAGAAGCTGACGCCGTGGCGGAGCAAGCTTGTCAAGTTGACGACGGGACTGGGATGGCGGTATAGAACCAACACTTTTCGAGAGCCTCAACCCGTAAGCAGTGAGAGCTTGAGAGAAGAGCTTTGTTGAGTGTTGTTGTTTGTGCATTATGTAGGGGACAAAGCACCCCCATCCCTCCACATACGGGCGGCTCCAGTCGTCAATGAGAATGCGTTCTGCGGGCTCGAGGATTGATCCGTGCATGCAAACATCTGGCTTGACAGGAGATGAGCCGCCGAGTCAAAAAGATGCTCAAGTTGTCAAAAGGGCAATTTGAGAAGACGATCTCTGGAGTGTAGGTTTTCCAGTGTGAAGCTAGCACTCTTTAGAGAACCATCCGCCGAGTCCAGGCATACACCGCGTAAATGACATTCGATATCCTGGAAAGGCTGGCCGAAGGGAAAAAGGAGTGGGATAATTTAATGAATCGGGCGGGCAGGAAGAGGCAGGGACCAGGGTGATGATGAGTCCTCTCTCCTCGCGCCACGGAGTCACAGGCCTCAGAGTCCGACTGAAAGCCACTGAATTTGCCAGGCGCGCACCGTGACGAGACAGAGTGAGAGTTGTCTTGGTGCCCCCCGCCAGGGGTGGACATGCTTAAAGCGGGGCCGCCAGCCACCAAGGATTGGCTGGCGCCATTAACGGTTCCTGGCTAACCAAATTCAGTGGGGCACAAGTCAGCCAATAGCGGCGCCCCGGTCCCTGGCGGCTGGCGTTGGATGGCTTGAGCCATCCATGTATCCCTGCCCGACTACGACCCTCGTCAACACGCGCCGACCCCTGTCTGCGGGAACCTCATCACAGCAGAGTTGGACACTGGAAAGGTTTTTCTCTCCATCACTCGATTCTGGGTCGGGGCGTCTCTGCTGATCATCATCTGCAGACCCCCCGATGGATTCCAAAGAGGGGGAAATCGGGGGGGCACTGCCTCATTTCTTTATCGAGAGCTGTCAAGAAAGGCTTGGCTTGAGTATCGCAAAGAAGCAACATACACACACACACGACCAATAGCTGGAGGTGGCGCAAATTTAGAATGGGCGCGCCTAAGCTGCCTAATGCAATGTAATCTCCGTTGTGCACTTTTATGCAGCGGAGGAGGGCAGCATCTCGCATCTCTCGTGTTGCTATCCGTCCAGGACGACGGACTGCCCGGCCACGAGCCCGTCGTCTGGTAGCGTTGCATCTCGTGAGAGTCGAGGTAGCACAGGTACTACGGGGTACCAACTCAATAGCTTGTAAACAAGAGCAAAGCGCTCGCAGAAAAGTAAACGACCATCCAACGGCGCGAAATGAGTACCTTGCTGGTAAATGGGCACTGCCAGGTCCAGCTTGTTGCAGCTGGGGTTCCTGGCTCTGCCCTGGTAGCCTCTGCTCACTTGCACCTTTAGCCTTCTGCGCACGCGTTTTCGCCCTATCAAACACCGGGAAGCTTGAGGTGATCGATCCAGTGTCCGGGGGTGCTTGCCAGTTTTGGTGCACCCGGCACGGCCGCAGCCCTCCACTTCCGCTCCCGCTGCTTCCCTTTCTCCTCTCGCATTCTCTCACCACCGCCCTCACCTTCAACCTTTCTCCCTCCTCCACCCTCTCTTTTCTCTCACCCTTTTCCCGCTCCCTCAAACCCACCCTTCAAGAACTTGTTTCTTTTCACGGATGCTTCGCATTTTTGCCGTAGCCCGTGTCTAGTTCAGTTCGTCCATTCGTTTCCCTGGCGCGTTTTTGCAAGACTGCTGCCCTGTGCTATTTGTCACCACACCGGCCGAGCCACCTCTCAACCGGTTCATCACTTTTACCAACTCATTATCTCTCGTTTGGCACCTGGTCCAACACCACTTGCGTTGCGTTGCATTGCGTTGCAGTTGAAAAAAATTGCGTTCCCGTTACCATCCTTTTTCCGAAACCCTTCATTCGAATCCAAGACATCACCGCCGCCTTCCGAATAATTGAACCTCCGGCCTCGATTGTATCGCTCTTCATTCCAGTCAACTTAGCAACCAGCCCCGCGACTTGCCTTAGAAGCACAGACGATATATCGCATCACCACGGCGAATCTCATCATCTCTCGATCCTCTTCGACTTCCGTTTGAAATTAATCAGTCCTTTCGCCGCATCCCGCTACTCTGTCAAGATGCACATTCGGCACCGCCACGTGCATCGCAGGGACGATGGTTTATCTGGGTTTGGTAACATCGCTCATGAGATCGATGGGGCCTCTGACGCCAAGAAGCGCCATGTCGAGAAGAGGGATCCACGTGAGTCTCGCCTTGCTTTCCCGCAACTACGCCATGATGCCTCGGGCATTTCGCTTGGCTGGCCATGGTAAAGTCAACGTATGTAGTGTTACTAACCTCCGTGAAGAAGCTATAAAAATTGTGTACAAGACCCTGGAAGCCAGCTTTGAAGGAGCGATTGGCGGTTACAAGACCGTTGTTCATGAGGCCAAGCCCACCAACGCCAAAGACAAGACGCCTGCGCCTACTCAGGAGCCTGATCAGGACGACGAAGACGACAGCGACAAGGCGGACCAGAAGAAGGAAGCCGAAGAGAAGAAGCAGCAGCAGGAAGAGGCTCAGCAGAAGGCGGAGGAAGAAGCGGCAAAGAAGAAGGCTCAGGAGGAAGAGGCCAAGAAGGAAGCGCAGGAAGAAGCTAAGAAGGAGGCTCAAGAGGAGGCTAAGAAGGAAGCTGAGGAAGAGGCAGCAAAGAAGAAGGCACAGCAAGACCAGGCCAAGAAGGAGGCGGAACAGGCAAAGACCCGCAGCCAGAGCAAGGACGACGAAGATGACGAGTCCACGACCGCCAAGCCCACGAGAACTCGTGTCAAGACCACCAGCAAGGATCCCACCTCCATCCCTTCAGTCATCAGTAATCCTACGGAAACCCGCTCGATCGAATCTGTCCTGGCCAAGGAAACTGGCAACGCCCCTGTTTCGACAACCATCGACCCAGCCGCCGACATGACTGGTACCTCGACTATTTCCAGCGCCAGTGCGACAGCGGAAGCATCATCTGGTGGCAGCAGCGCCGGTACCAAGGCTGGAATCGCCTTTGGTGTCTTGGGTGGACTTCTCGCCGTTGGCCTGCTCGTCTTCTTCATCATCAGCAGGCGCCGCAAGCAGGCTGAGATGGAGCGACTCGAAAATGACGATGAGAAGCTGAACGGTCCTATTGGCGGCGGAATGGACAGCGGTATGGGTAGTGGTATGGACAGCGGCGTTGCTGCTATGCGTTCTGTGACTCCTGAGGTTGTCGAAACCTCGTCAGTCCGTACTGATGCAAAGGCTCCTCGCGTCAGTCTCCGTCCAGTCACGCAATTCCTCCCCAACTGGAATGGCCTCGACAAGGAAAAGCGCACCAGCAAAGGCGCTGCAATGGCCCTTGCTGTTCCCGCTGCTACCACTACCACTGGCCCTCTGTCTCCCCGCACTCCTGGAGGTAGTGCCTGGGAGCGGCCGTCCACCGCCCAGAGCGCCGATTCTGCCAATCCCTTCGGTAACCAGGCCGAGCGAGTTGCTACTCCTGTCCAGGCAGAGAATCAAGTTCGCAACTCGCCCCCCAGCCCCGTTGTCTCAGAGCAATCCACTATCGCGGTTGCAGCCGCCGCCGCCGTGTCAGCTGCAAGCGCACCCGTCTCCCCTGGTGGTTCTGTATCCCCTCAGTCTCCTTCCTCTCCTGTTAATGGTCCTCTCACTGCCAATGGACTCCCCGTTGTTGCTGGAGCGGCGGCCGCTGGAGCCGGAGCTGCCTTGCTCGCACGTAAGACGTCGATGCGCAAGGATGGCCCCAAGACCCTTGATTTAACTATCCCGAACCCTGCTCTGGCTCCTGTTCCTGCCAGCCCTGCCGGTACCGAGTTTAGCACTTCCTCTGCGACTCCTGGTGCCCCTGAAACTCCTTCGAGTGGTGCCGCCGCTATTGCAGCTGCTGGAGGCCCTGTCAACTCTGCCGTTCACCGTGTTCAACTTGACTTTAACCCTACGCTGGATGATGAGATGGAACTCAAAGCTGGCGAGCTTGTGCGACTCTTGCACGCGTATGATGATGGCTGGGTAAGTGTTGGTTGAAAATGAAGTCTCTTTACTGTGTTCTAATCATGTTTTAGGCGCTCTGCATTCGTCTCGACCGCTCTCGACAGGGTGTCGTGCCCCGAACTTGTCTATCCACTCGTCCAGTCAAGCCACGTCCTGCCCAAGCTGGTCCTCGCCCAGGACCTCCTGTGAAGCCAAACGGATCTCCTCGAGGACCTGGCCCTAACCATCCTCAGGGACAGCGCCCCATGACCCCTCAGGGCAACTTCGCCCAGGGTCGCCCTGCCTCGCCCGCTGGGAGTCATAGGACGGCCAGCGGAAGCCGTCCTCAATCCCCCATGGGACCTCCTATGGGCCGTCCTGCTGGTCCCCCCATGAGCCCTGGATCCCGGACCCAGTCCCCCGGACCTTTCCAAGGCCCTCCTAGTGTTCGTTCCATGAGCCCCGGTCCTCGGTCACAGTCCCCTGGTCCTCGTCAGGGACCTCCTGGTGGCCGACCTATGAGCCCAGGACCACGCTCGCAATCGCCCGGACCTGCTGGCGGTCGCCCACAAAGCCCCAGCGGAACGAATCGACGAAACAGCCCCCCGGGACCCAGCCCGATGAACCCTTCACAAGCGCCTCGCCAGGGTCCTCCTTCTTCCGGGTCTGTCAACAGAAAGCCTGTGCCCGGTCAGGCATACTGAGCATCTATAAAGTTCAACCGTTTGACTGAGGAGCTCACAGTCTTTGATGGCTCTGGACGAAAACAAGGATAAAAGGACTGGCGTTTTGCGATACCAAGAAGAGGACGAGGGCATTACGGTCTGCCCATGACCCCACATGACTTGGGGGGATGATTTCAACACAACTTTTCAACTTTCTTGTCACTCACTCAAACCAATTTTTTCCTTATGTGGCCACTTTTGAGTCCTTTTTTGTTCGGTTCCCTGTTCATATAAACTTCACATACCTCGGGCGGTCGTATTCCCGCCATTGTATCATGCATGGCGTGCCAATTTTTTTTTTTTTCACTTTCGTCGGGGCAACCTGATGAAAGCCCCCTCAGCTGGTCAGTCTAGAGGGGAACGCGCACACAGGGTTACGACTTTCTTGCCGTGGGACCATGTCCTCTCTCGAGGGGAGTTGCGCTAGTCGCTAATGTGTATCTACGTTTGCGGGTTTTTTCGAATTTCGTTTCTTCCTCCTGCGACTGGTTCCAGGTCGTTGGATGGAGATGAGAAGGAGAGCTGACTGGGTGGTGTGACGACCCTCGGAAGCTAGGATTTAAAGACTTGAGATGAAAAAGATAGGAAATGAAGAGATTTCTCAATGACTTAAAAATTGTTGATGTCCCTTGTGTGATGTTTACCTGTTGCAGTGACGCTATAGATTACCGACACTAAGACCTTTTCCACTCTCTTAAATTTACTAGTCCCGGGTCCCATTAGTAAATAAACTAGTCTGGGTAGATAGTCCTTCGAGGCAAGTTAAAGTTTATTCTTTCAACCACAAAGTACTGGCTGTGTCCACTATTGTACTCATAAGTATAAGTAGACAAGTCAAAGTAAACTTCCTGCACTAGCCCTTTTCAAGATTCCAAACACACAGGTATCCGTTAACCCCAACGCCTCGCTTTCATTACACGTCTCTGCAGACTTGTCCTGTAATCTTCTTCCGTTGGTATAGGCAGCAGTGGCCCTCAGTAACATCGTCTCTCCTATTACAGCCTCATCGCCATCTTGTCGACCAGTGCTGCTGGGAAATCACCTCCTCTTCGCAGGGCTTCTACAAGCTCGGGGCAATCCCGAATGTGCTCGATGATGCAGGCAAAGTAGTTGACAATGACCATGCGCGCCTCGTCCTTCTCCACGGTGTTGTCGAATACCTCCTGCGCCAGGACGACGAGGTCGGGAATACGCTCCTTGTGGACGGTAAAATAAACAAGTGTGTTATGAAGACGGAAGAGACAAAGCCTGCGGAGGTTTTCAACGCCATACTTGTCTGCGAGGATGTATAGGCGTGCATGGCTGAGGAAGACGGGAAGAAACGACACGTGCGGGTCGGGATTCGCTAGGTTCGAATAGCTATCTGAAGGTGCGCCAGGATATAGGGGCCATTCATGAGTCTGTATGGCGAATTCTTCCATTGCCTCGTACTTCTTGTTTATGAAGCTATGGCCTAGCGAGTTGGAACCACCTGCGTCGTCCGCACGCTGCCTCTTGCGTGGGTTTTCGTAGATTTCGGGATGGTTATAACGCACCATTCTCACGTAGAGTTCCCAGTCGTTCATGTACTTTTCGATAGAATAGGGCAAGTTTGTTGGGAAGTAGACAGCGCCGCGTTCATCCGCAGTTATCTCGACAACGACTTTGGGTGAGGGTGCGTAAATATAGGGTCCGCCGTGGATTCTACCGTTGTCCAGAGTGGACGAGGCTGCAGAGGAACTGGTGGAGTAGAGCGGGTAAGCCGGGACCGGATCTTGGTCGTAAGAATCTTCGGAGTCGGAGGTATCTTGGTCGTCATCCAGGCTGTTGTCGATACTATTCCCGAGATTAGAGACACCGGTCACGGAATCATCCATATCAGAGTCAAAGCTGCTCGATCCATCAAAATCCCCCACTCCGGACACGGGTGAATCATCCTCATCGTCATCGTCGTCATCATCTTGGTTAGTTAGGTCGATGGTCTTGGCCCGCTGGCTTAATTGATTAGGGTTGACCGAGGGAGGCACGTGGGTGTCCTCGATAGGCGCCTCGGAGACGAGGCGCTCGGGCTCTGCCTGGGAATAGTCGCCCGAGTAGGCGAACTTGGCAAAGCGGACAAAGGTGTCGACATCAAGATCCGGCCACTCAACCCGGCCCTCGCGGGCCTCCTTCATGTTCCCATTCACGAGGGCGTTTAGCACGGGTGATAGCTGGCCGATGAACTCCTTGTGAACGTGGAATTCTTTGCGCTCTTCTCCGATGATAAAGAGGAAGGGCTTGGAAGCAAGGGATCTGCGTCGAGGCGCCAACATATGTCAGCGCGTTCAAGAGGTAGGTCACAGGCTCGAAAGATGTAATGGCAACCGAAAGGATAAAGGCTCGAGATGCTTCCACTCACTCCTCAAAGTTGGCATTCTCCGCCGTGTGTGCGCCACCAGCGCGCGTAGCAGGCATGATATAAGTGAACGCTGCCGCCCGCTCGCTGACAATCTAAGATTTACAAGCGGCGGCACCGCCTGAAACAAAAGTTCCGATGGGGAGTAGGGACAAGAAATGGATTGCTGAGCTACCACAAGGACAGGGTAGAATGAGGCTGAAGGAGAGACGTTTCAGGGAGAGAAAAATTGGCAGAATGCGAAAGGCAAAAGAAAGTGCAGAGGAAGGGGCCTCTTGCCGCTGCTGGACGCCAGCTGGTGCCGCCTGCCAGCCCAACGCGTGGAGGGGGTCACCTACTGTGGAGTTGTGTTGACGGAGACGCCAAAGCGCCTGGGAAGCGCATCCCTCCACTAGGATGGATGCACAGACAGTTCGCGGCGTAAAGCAACATGATTGGCGCTGTTGCCGCGCATGTCTCACTTGGGTGCCTCCCGTTGGATCCTCCATCTCAACAATGCGGGGGACAATGGAAATGCTGGGGCTTTGTTGCGTGCAATTGGCAATGCAGAAGCGAATCACCGATGAATTGTTCGCGTAACCTGTTCGAGCTGCATTCAATGTCCCCTTGAATCAACCATGAATCAGGCCACAAACTTTCCCCCACATCCACCGCAAACCTCGCCAGACAACTCTACCTTGGTCCCTGGCCCAAACTGCTCCTCCGCTATTCGTGTTAGCTCCGACACCTTGAGACAGCGCAACTTGCACACGGCGCAGATCCGTGAGATGTCTGGAGCCATGATGGCCAATCCAGTCGAAGCGCACCGGGCTATTCACAAACACCAATGTAAGTCAAGGGCAGTTGACGGAGAGAACGCAGCGAGGAGAATAGGGGGACGTACCAAACAAATGCCCATTCTGACACCTCGCTTCGTCGGCTTCCATTCGCAGCTCCGCATCGCAAAATACACAGTGTTGCCTCGCTGCCACACTTTTGAACTGCTCTCTGAGCTGTGAATCATGGAGCTCGTGGGATATCTTGCTCGCTGCCGTTGTTCCTGGCACCTCAGGTCCGTTGCCGTACATCCACTCCCAAACCTGTCCCTCGGTCGTCAGTATCCTCGCCCGCGTGGCTGTCCCACTTTGAGGTTCTTCTCCGTCTCGTTGTTGATCACCCCTTGCAAACATCACCTGGCACAGGGCTCGGCGCTCTGGATGCTGTGTGCTATATCGTGACACAAGCACTGCTGTAGAGCCCCCGCCCGGTGAGGACGCCATCCCCCAGATGCGGTATCGTGATTCAGGTACTTGCAGTTGAGAGCTGTCTTCCTCCATGAAATCATCCTCAGAGTCCTCTGAATCGGTGTCCAAGCCTTCTAGGGCCATGGCCCTGGGGACGAGTCGTGTTGTTTGTTTCCGAATCCTGGCTGCCCACTCCGGAAGAGAAGCCTCAGCGTCTGGCAGGTTGGTTTGAAACCAGTCCTGATTGTTCGTCGTTGCTGATAACCTGACTATTGAGTAGTAGGGCACTGAACCTATGCTTGAAACATCTCGGTCGTGAATCATGAGTCCTAGGACCCTTGTTAGCTACCGGGTCAACGAGCAGTCAAGAGCCATGTACCAGAAATTGGGTTCGAAGACGTGCTTTCACCATCTTTGGAATATGTAGTTGAACATTCCCAGGTGTAATGGGGCTCAGCTGCTTCTTTAGCCTCTTCCAGGAACGAAACCCGGAACGGCTTCACGTCGAACGGAGTGCCGATTAGGCCTCTAGCCACGGGCTTGTCCTCTTCAAAAACGACCTTGATTGTGTGAGCATCGACTAAGCGGTTTCCGGATAACTCATACCTGATACTCCCACTCAAGGTACGCGTCTGTTGAGAGGAACATGCAGATGGACGTCATATCCGTCTCTTCAACTTCGACCTGGGGGGTGTCGCCTCTTTCCCAGTCATCAAGAATCGTGACTCTTCGGAATCCGACGTAATTCTTCGCTAGATATGCCAGTATCGCTATCCGTTTACCCTCAAAACTGAGCCACGGGCTCCACTTCAGTGAGAAGGCGCTTCCGTGAGGAACATAATCCGGATCGGTGATATCCAGGGACTATTACAGATTAGATAGTTCCCAAGGAGAAGGCCAGAACAACTTGCATCTTCTTTTGTGTGTTTCCCTCGACCGTCAAACCGACTAACCTCCCGAATATCCCATATCGTCTCCTCGCTTGAGGGATCAGCATCTACCGACCGTGAGAACAGCTGAACGCTCATGATGGCAACCTCCTCCAGGTCGTTGCAGTATGCCAGCAGAGCCTGACCTGGGAGCATCTCCTTCGCCCAGGAAAACGACTGGATCCGCTCATTCATGTTCCGGTACCCATCTTCCATGCTTACATCCGGTAGCGGGAGCTGAGCACCCAAACCCCAGAGGGTCTTCCATGCCTTGAAGCTCCTAGTTCGCATCCCAGATATCATGGTCGATTGGCGATCGATGTGCTCTCCAAGTGCATAGACGGCGCCGCTTGTGGACAAGGCCGTTAGGATGGGCCGTAGATTGCACCCTAAGCCATTCGGCGACCACTCCAACCTCACGATCTGGCAGATGGAAGCTCCCGAGCCGGTGACAAGCCCATTCCCTACGCCAGGAAACCAGTTCTCGTCATTAGCAGGTGGGCCTGCGACCCTGATACCCGAAAAGGCACAGAGCTGAGCGTTGATGGTTGGGTCTGGGCGGATTAGGCCTGAAGCTCGGTAGGCGAGTGAAAACTGGCTTTGCAGTTCTTCATCTTCGCCCGCGTCATCGGGACCACCGCCTCTCGGGTACTCGGGAAGAAATATGTAAATAGTGTCATCTGTGGCGACTGCCAACTCGGCATCACAGGACCATGCGAGGGCATGAGTTGTAAGTGGGCGCGACTTGAGATGAATAGTCTTGAGGGGTCGCGTCTAGAGGAGTCTCTTAGCGAGTGATTTCATCCCCTAGGAACGGCTAGAAGTTGATGAAGCTGAGGTTGTGCTCATTTCAATGATAGACCAGAAATAAGATACAACTTGTCCCTGATCTTGAGGCTGTTATTGCCTGCTCACCTTTGATTTATCCATGTTTGATGAACAGAGTCCACTGGCGTGAAGTAATGGTTATCGGCGACAGGATGAAACCATAGCTTCTAGCAAATACACTGAGGGGGAGAATCGCACAGGTTTTTGGATTGAATGATGGGAAGGAGCAGGAATTGAGATCTCAACCTGGGTGCCTGTGTAGGTTGGAACTCATGCGAAATGTTTAACACCAAAAGTTTGCTGACTAAGGCAAGAAACAGCGCTTATAGTGAGAGCGACAGAAAGATGAGGCACTCAACACTCGTGAGGGTGCAGAAATTGGTATTAAGTGAATCTATTTCTTCCGTATCCTACAAATTCTGTATAAAATGATATATAGTACGCATATCGTAAGCCTGGGTAATTGCAAGCCTGAAACATTACATCTGGGCTCTCCGCCCAGCCATGGATGTCAGATATAACTCCGTTGAAACACAATACCTCAGTCATGGCGCCTTGGTTCATAATCAAGATACTAAAATCATTGTCGTCTTAGCATCGCTGCTGACGCGTTGCAATTATTCCGGGTTGTTTCGACAACCCTTCTCGATAGCCGTAGCTGCCATATCAAGGGTGCTGGGCTTGTTTCCCTCGAGACGCAGTGTGGAGGCTAATTCAAAGAGACCAATCTCCTTGGCTGTAATTTTTTGTAATATAGAAACGTGGCAAGCAAACGTGACAGCCACTCAGCCCTCTAAGAAGGACCCCAGGGCCCAGAGAAGGGCACAGCCTGCTAGAGCTGTCGCACCAACCACCTTCTTTGTCCACCAGTTGTCATCCGTCAAAGCCTTGGCCTTCTGGATTTTATTTGCCATTTCAGTCGGGGCGCTAGCGGGCACACTTGCGTGTTCTTGCTGTGAGGCCTCCTTGGCCGCCTCAGCCTCCTTCTGTCGTAGCAAAGCAATCTTCTTGCTGAGTGCCAGCAAGTCCTCCTCGAGAGTCAGGTTCCCACTACGGTCAACTTCGACATTTTGAATATTGCCGAAAAAGTCCGTGATTAGGCGGCTGCGAGCGTTCTCGGCACCACCAGGGAAGAGGTCGTACCGCATTCCAGCGTGCGAGTGAATCTTGTCATAGTCGTAGCTGTCGAACAACTCGCCGACCGTCTTCTGGCTGTTCAGGTCCTTGACATTATTCTCGAGGAATTCTAGGTTATAGTAGGTGTATCGATCAATAACGGCGACGCCGACGTCGTTGTCAGCGTGATGTGAGTATGAGGATTGGTCGAGTTCGGAGGAGCCGGTAGCAATGATGTTAGGAGAGTAGAGCCTGCTGTACATGGTATTCGCCTGGCAGGTGTCGATCATGAAAAGGATCTCGTGATACCTAGAAAGCATTAGCGGTTGTTCAAGCTCACAATGATGGAGGCCGTATCCCACCTCTTCTTCTCCCACATCTGCTCAAAGGCATCGGCCAGATCAAATGCGCCAATCTCCTCAGCGTCCTGAAATTTGAGAAACTCGTTTCCACCATGGCCCGTCATGTACACTAGGATATTGCTTCGGTCGTCGGTGAGGAGGCGCTTGCTTCGAGGCATCTCGGCTCCGACGCGATCGGTCAAGAGGCGGATAAAGTTCTCGACCGTGACCTCGTAGCCACGATAATCTACCTCAATGTTGTCGCCATAGAGATCGACGGCGCGGTCAGAGTTGCTGTAGACGGTTCCGGGGAAGGCGTTGCGGGGGTTGCAAGCCATGTCGTCGGGAAGCATGAGGATGATCTGCGAATCGGGGATGCCGAGACGTTTGACGGTGCGGTACATGGAGAGGACATTTGCGAGGTGGCGGTAGTTGAACCAGAAGCGCGATGTGCAGACGAGAACGGCCCAGTTGCTTGTATGCTCGGCGAGAACGACGGTTGCGAGCAAGGCCGCCGCCACGAGGGCGTGGAATCGAAGGATGGAAAGGTTCATGGTGGGGATTCCGGCGGCGCGACGAGCTGTCATGAAACGAAGACCAGTGCGAGCGGTGGAGTAAAGAGTGAATATTACAGCCCAGATGCGACGAATGGCATATCCGCTGCGATATGGGCTGCCGAGATGAATTCGTAGAGAGATGCTCTCCCAGGCCCACGAATCTGATGAGCAGCGGATTGGTAATTGAGCATGGATGCCGTTATCCCTTTCCGGATGCACGTCACCAAGAACACCTGGACCCCTGGCGCGCTGGGTTGGATTATGTAAGCACGTGCCTCACTTCTAGGGGTGACACAAAACAGGAGACTTGGTGAGATATACACTTGTGTCTTGTTTAGTATGTCTAAACTTACGCTGGTTTATGAAGAACTTTGGCTATTTCTGAAGACTCTTAAGATAGTCTTGTCATAAACTCATCCTAAATGAGCTACTCTGACGCTTCTTAACACCCGCGGATCACTCACATGAGTTCGTGTTTTCTATTATCGACGGGACCACTCAGCAAGCTAAGGAGGAAATATACGTGAGCTAAGTCCTTGGTCAGAAAGCTGATTGTTGAGTGACTGCGCATCGGTTTGTGCGCTTAATTAGAGCACCCCATCAAGGCCACCGCTCATGACAATAGACCGGTTATAGCTTCCATATACCCTCGGACAAATTTTGAAGGACCTGGTCCTATGTCTTATAAAGAGCTCGTCCAGATGGGAGTCTTCCTCTCTCAACTCAAGCCCGTGAGGAGACCTAAAGATATGTCCATCATACTCTACGCTTATCATCTTAAGACCGAAGGCAATACCGATGGATCCCTGATAGTTTCCGTGTAGTCGACACTGTCCAAACTTCATACCTCCAACCGAAATTATTTTCTCGGTTACTTAAAACTTGCCGTCCATGTCGGGTTGAGGTGTTGGGGATCGTGAAAGATGACAAGGAGTCCAAGTCTGGCCTAGCCTCCCTTGCCAACTATACGATGGCGTGGCGGTAATATCCCTTTAGTAGTTTTATGGTCTGATGTCGTTGATTCTTCCGTTCCGCATTCTGCTCCTTGCGTATGTCTACAAAGGCTGTGATATCAGGATCAGGAAAATCCCGGTGGTACTCGAGTACTTTGCTCGTATCGTATAAAGGGGAAAAAAGGGGAAGGAAAAAAAAAACCCACGATCATCTGAGATCGGTGGCTGCAGGGAAGAGGGTACATACCTATGTACGAAGAATGAGGACCCTGCAGGGACTCCACTATGACGATGCCACAGAGATTTTGACGGACGCACACGGGCGATTGGTGACTGTTGGAGATGGTAAGTGGTCGAAGGGAAACAGGAAGCAGACATGAGATACCGTTGCGATAAAGAGATGCTACATACTCATAGACGAAAGTTTCTTTTTTCAGCCCGCGTTAACGACACGTGTCTGCTGAATAGAATTATAAAAGCAGAAAAAAAGAGGCCGACCAAACATGAACCTTCCACACATCGCCCCCTCAGAAGAATCTATGGATGACACATGTCCGTAGAACGCGCATAGAAGCAGTAGCACAACGCTCGGTAGATTAGCAGTTTCTTCATCGTCAATGATGAGAGGCCAGGTAAGAGAGAAGTTCGAAAAAGCACCGTTTGCCTAGTAAAAGTCGGAAACTTCTCTTCGAGATCTTGTTTGTAGTGCTCCGATCAATGCTTCTTATTACCCATGTTCACGTCGGTAACAACTGGATTGGATAGGTCGTAGTCATTCATGAAACTCATATGGTATACTTGTGAACGACCTTTTATCATCGAGAACTGCAAATCTTGACAATACACTTGTATTTGGAAGAGGGTACCGTGTGGCATGGATATTTGGCCATCTACTTGGACATGCGAGGAGCTTGGCCTTGCTCTGGTTAACACTGTGGTTACTGTCTCGTTCTTTCCTCGTCGAAATCCCTCTCGGCGACGAAAGCATGGCCCGGATTCTTACTTTATATTTGTGAGTAACGGGAACCACATTGCCAGCGGGAGATGACTCGAGATGCGATGTTTTTTGCCCTTACCCACCCGAGTCCTGAGGGACCCGATAATTATGACGCACATGTCAGAGAGCTCAAGATGCGCTCTGGGGCTTGCCGGGCCCCATGCTCTACTCGCTCGATTGTTCACCGTTCGAGACACGAGATGCTATTAGGAAGGCTACGTACGCTATTACCTTGGGAATTTGACGTTTTAGTAGCAGAGGTTGGTCAGATGGGCAGAAGGCTTTCGCGACTCCAGCACCCAGGCAAAATCCGGCACGGAGAAGGGTCGTTCTTGTAGGATGCCAAGACATGGCGTGGCTCTCGCAACATGGAACAAATGCATGCAACCACGCAAGCACATGTATTTTAGTCTTACTTTGGACGTAGTACATATTAGGAAACGCTCCAGCCATTCTCCGACGGGAATTGTCAGGTGGGCGGGAAGAACGAGATGTTGGAGGTGCCATCGACGAATGACGTGCCGCTCCCCGCGCGGAAAAAAAAGGCACAATCACATGAATGTTCGGAACATGGAACTCGACTCAAGTCTTGTTTGGATGGCGTCGCTGGCCCACTTGGACCTCGAACTCCACTGCGCGCCGTCGCATGGGTCGCATTGCAGCCGCTAGAGGGACCCATCGATGGATCTCTGTCTTGTCTGTCACTCGGTCGTTGCGGCCGAGGGTTCGGTTCGAGCAATGGCATCCTGCGGAAGGCCACGAGGGCTCGTGAGCTGAAGCTGTGAGGTTGGAAGATGCTACGTGGTGACGTCGGGCTACTGCGCGAATAAGCACCAGCGTGAATATCTCAGGTAGCTATGTACAGGAGAGCTCCAAAGCTCTAGGGAAAAACGAAGCCCGGGGCTAATGGATCATGACCTCCGAGATCATCAAGACGCCCCAAACTGGCATTGTCTCGTCTCGCCTCGCCTCGCTTGGCCCTACCTTAACCGCCATTAACTCTACCTTAGGGCAAGGTACGGTAGTTTGACTTGGCTGTCTCGCTCTCGCTCTCGCCCTCACCTTTGCCATTTGGCCTGACCTTGTTGATCGATGCCTTGTCCGACTGGTGCCGCCTGTGCGTCTCCGATCCTGGACCTTGAACCTTCTGCCGGCTCGGTTCTGTTGTTTACTTCCTGTTCGAGGCAAAGGTATCCCGTATTTGCTGCTCTGAGAGTCAAACGCCTTTATACCCTACCCCGCTGCCTCGTACCTTGTGTATGGATACGCTACTGTAGCTCCCCTCTCTCCGAATAAGGCAGAGCGAGCAGGTGGAGGGCCAACGTTATGATCATCCATCATCATCACCTGTCAACCTCCTCTTTCCGTTCCTCTCCCCTCTTCTTTGTTTACCCGCCCATCGATCAAACCGTGCTGCGCCAGACAAACCAAGCCCCCTTGGACAACACTCCTTTTCCCAACGCATCAAGTCAGGCCTTTTCCGGGGTGCCACGGCTTGCGCCCGCCTGGACCCTGCCTGTGCCGTGCGACTCGCTGAGGTGGTTCTAGGGCCCTCCCTCCCTGGCCACCTGTTGCACCGCGCGGAGGCTTCCATCTGCTGGCTCTTCTGGACCTCCAGGCGGCAACCCGCCACAAACTGCCCAGTGGAAACCTTCCAAGTTTACATGGCCGCTTGAGGTGGACGGACTTTCCCTGCACGGCAAAAATAGTGGACGCCATCCACCCTCCCTCCACCTTCCTGGAAACCTGGCGCGAGGTGCCTCACAAGCCTCCGTGCTACGTACCTGGGGAATATTTGACTGATCACCCCCCTGGCCTCCCATCTTCTGTCCAACCTCGCTCCTCCAAGAAGCATCTTCTTGTTGCCCAAGTCTTTCTACTGCCCTAACCCTCTCGAGGTTGCAACGCGCTCTCCGCCGACGTCGCCTACATCATGGGCCGCACGCCGGCCTATATCTTCGTCGTCAGGTATGGCTCAATCAGCTACTCTTGGACCCCCTGTCGTCATGATGCACCGTCGCAGTCGCGTCGCATAGTAATAAACCGAACAGCGCAGCGTAGCTAGACTAACGTCCACTCCAGGCACGGCAATCGACTCGACGCTGCTGACAAAAAATGGCATCTCTCCTCTCCCACTCCTTATGACCCTCCCCTCACGTACGGCGGCTGGCTGCAGACAAGACAAGTCGGGAACCAGATTTCGAGCATTCTCGAGCAAGCCAAGACCGAATACGAGGCATCTGCCAAAGGCTCAGGGAAGCGCCGCCGGTTCAAAGTGGTCATCCACAGTTCGCCCTTCCTGCGATGCGTTCAGACGTCTATTGGAATCAGCTCCGGCTTGGCCCAGACTCCTCCCGAGTCGCCCCATCGTCCCAACGACATCTTCGTTTCTGCGACCGGCCCCCCTAAACACTTTCGATCAGCCGTCTTGCGTCTTGACTCCTTCCTAGGAGAATGGCTCTCCCCCGAATATTTCGAACAGATTACTCCGCCGCCTGGCGCGGCACTCATGATTGGAAGCGCAAAGGCCGAACTGTTAAGGCGTGAAGATTACAGCACGCTGACATCTCCTCCTCCTGCCACCATTTCCCACAGGAGCTCTTCAGCCTCTTTGTGGAACGGCTCACCCGCTGCGAGCCCTTCTCTCGCTCCGACGCAGCCACCATCGTCCTCCGTACCGGAAAACAACGGCTCAATACCGGGCTCAGCGATGGCGGCAGCTTTGTCTGGACAGCTCGCCAGTCAGCTGGAAAAGAAGGGTTACGCTGTTCCAAAGCCCAACTACGCCATCTCAAGTTCTGGAAAGATCCCCGATGGTTTCGTGGCACATGCACGCGATGAGTGCGTGGTGGTGGATTATCAATGGGATTCCATGAGAGCTCCTTTGGAATTTGGGGATGGTGGCCAGTTTGGGGAGGAATGGACAGCCATGCACAAGAGATTTCGACGGGGCCTCAAGAAATTGGTGGACTGGTATTCTACAACCGAGGCACCAGATGAGATGGTGACGCGGTCTCCCGGCGGAATGCAGGACGGCGCCGACGGCGATGCAGCGTCTTCTGAGGATGAGGACGTGGAGACTGTTGTCATCCTTGTGTCGCATGGCGCTGGCTGCAATGCTTTGATTGGTGCCGTCACTCACCAGCCTGTTCTGATGGATGTTGGAATCGCTTCCATCACCATGGCCACCCGGAAACAGGAGGTTGATTACGCTGCTCTGCTTGCAGTGTCCCAGAACGAAAGCCTCGATGAGCCACACATCTCACCCCATCAGATGTACGATATCCGCATGTCTGCAAGCACCGATCACCTACGATCAACCGCTTCAACTCCGATTTCTTCTCGATCAACCTCTGCCGACGGGATCTTGACGTCTGCTGCTAACCGTGGTCGTGCCCCGAGCATCAGCAGCACTGATGGACCTGGCCCACTCATTGGCTCCTTTGTCTATTCAGACCCTATCATTCCGAATGGCAGTCGTAGCACCTCAGCCAGTGCAGCTCTGGGATCATCGATACGCCGAAGTTCGGGTTCTCAGCGACCCCCGTCACGGACCCCGGCTCTTGCAACGGGCGGGGCCGGGCCGAGGAGCAACTCACCAGGCATGGGCGCCCCCTCCTTCGGGTTATGGTCGCCAGGGCCGTCCTCACTCAGGCTCATGGATGATGGCGGGGACACTGAACCTGAAAAGGAAGACTTCGACAGCGTGCTGCCTGACTTTGGTCGATCCAAAGGTGTAGATCAAGAGAGCAAGCAGGAGACGGTGGAGCCCCCAAGCCCCGAGTCGGCCGTGGATGATTCCACTCCTCCAGCTCTGAATTTCGAGATTGCTCCATCGTCGTCCTTCTCTTCAACTCTTCCGTCAACGGGATTTCCTTCGCTCGGTGCTTTCTCATTTCCTTCTAGCGGGGAGTCTACCCCAAAGAACAAGCCTCGAGGGCCCATCTTGTCAGCTCCGATTCGAATCAAGACGGATATTCTTGAAGACTTTGATAAGCCCGCCGAGGAGTTGACCATTGGACAGCTTGGGGATGGCCTCGGCGGGCTTTGGGGCCTTCCTCGGCCTCCTGGAGAGGCTGAGCGGTTCCGGGACCTGAGCCTCTCTAAACGACGCTGGACGACTACAGAGCGTGCTTGATTCCGCGCTTTCAACTCTGATGATACCCCTGCGTCACCCATATGCTCATACAGGATGATCCAGACGTCCTCCCTCTTTGGAAGATACGAGCAGAACATTTCCATCTCCTCTCGCCTCATGATGTCTTTTTTTTTTTTAGCGCGCGTTGCTTATTGTTGATCGTAATTACCATAATATTGGACGGCAGACAGGTCTGTCTCTTCACTCATAGCACCGGCGAACAGGCGGGGATTTCCACTCAAGAAAGGGACAGCAATGCAATGATATGCGGGACCATGGGAGTGGGATTGATACCTAGGGACGGGGGCTACTACGGTCACATTGTTTCTTTGAGTCTTTTGGGTCTTGGGGGCGTTTTTGTCTTTTTTTGGGCGTGTGATATGGCGAAAGATGGCATTGATATTTTCTTGTACCTGGATGAAACGGCATGAAAGGCACCGGGAAAACAGGTGAACAAGGGAAAAAGGTCAACGAAGATTGCCCAAATACATTTGATTTAGCGGTAACTGCGCATTGTGGTCTATGTGTGAAAGTGACACTTGCTTCCCAACACAATCATCTATGGGTGCGTAGATATACATATTGTAAGGTAAAGTAAAATAATGGAAAGGGTATGCTATATATGTGCTGAGACGTCGATGTAGTAGAAAATGAACCCTGGCAATCAAAATCAATCACAAGCCCAGCAACCAACAACGCCATCCATCCATCCCATCGTCCATCTGCCGTGAAACTCGTGCTAATCAATCAACCAACGATTCATATAAGCAACCCCGGTAAATCCGGAGAACTTTTTTTTTACCGTCTTTCCGTCATGATGCTTCATATGTCTGATTTCTTTTCGTCTTTTTTGGATTTATTCCTCGAACATACAACTTTATCCAAAGGCCTTGTTCATGGCCTGGTGAGCCAGCTCAACACCGAGGAAGGTGGCGGCATTGGCGGGCACAGCACGAGCCAGCGCAGGACCGAAGCCAGGGAAGAAGGCCTTGAGGCCACCCTTGCCGTAGAGCTCGCGGATGATGCCTCCGACCGAGACATTGCCCTCGGCCGTCTGCAGACGCGACTTGACCGTGTCGACAGGGAAGACGGGGATCCACATGGCCACGCCGGCGGCGGCTCCCGCGCAAGTGATGGCCGTGAGACTAAGCTGGCCGCTGGGCTTTCCCGTGGCCGGGTCGACGGGGGTGAGCTTGCGCTTGATGTACTCGTAGGCGGCGAAGTAGGCGGCGGAGCCGGGGCCGTCACGGGCGAGGGTGGCGGCGCTGCCGCGGAAGACGCTGCGGAAGCCACCCTCCTTGTAGAGCTGGCGCACGACGTCAACCCCTCCGTTGTCATTGATGACCTGGAGAAAAAAGGTGTGGGGAGAGAGAGAGAAGCGGCGCACCGAGGACAATAGGAATGCACCCCGCGAGCCGAAGCCGAGGCAAGAAGAAAAAAGAGGGCCACCCCCGGACCGGAGGTACGTACAGGTTTTTTTTTTATATCATTGCCCCGGAACACCGAGAGGGACCTAGGTATCTCGTGGAAGGGGGGAATTGGGTGGTTTTTGATGGTTAGTGAAAGGTGACCATGATGCGACTGCTGTCACATAATTTCAGAGAAGAAAAGGTTTATCTCTGCCTGTTGCGACTGGACTTTATCTCAAGACCACCTACGTATCTAGATCTTTTCCCCAAAACTCAAAACCAACAAACACCAGGGGCAGACTTTCCAGCCAAAAGGCAATCCCGTCTCGCAGTGGCAGAGCACGGACCCGGGCGCAAGGAAGACGCGGCCTGTCACTGGCCGAACCGCTGGCTCGAGTGACGTACCATGTCACACTCCCGGCTTGGGAACTGACTTTTTGAACTTGGGGGCTTGCATAGCCGTGTGCCATGCCTTTTATATATCATCCGGCAACGCGCTTATTATTTTACACCTTGTCCTCCTCGAGCGCCTCTTTTCATTTACCCTTTTTTTTCCTTCTCCCTTTTTTTCCTTCAGCTGTCTAGATCACCATAGAGACGACACCTAGATTTACCCATCTACGAAACCTCAGATATCAATCTCCTCCCCCCTCGGCCGAGAGACCATCTCCACACACTCTCCTCCGCATTCCAATCCTCCGGGGGGCTACATTGTTATATCCTCCTTCTATACCTCTTGACCTCGATCTATTCCCCGCCATGTCCTCCGCCGACACCTCCGACTCGGCCCTCGAGGCCCGCGTCGCCGACAAACTCAAGCACCTCGCACCCGCCCCTGAGCCCAAGTCCGACGAGACCAAGGCCGGCGCAGCCTCCGGCCTCGCCCAGCAGGCCCGCGCCTTCGCCGCCGGCGGCTTCGGCGGCATCTGCGCCGTCGTCGTCGGCCACCCCTTTGACCTCGTCAAGGTCCGCCTGCAGACCGCCGAGCGCGGCGTCTACTCGTCCGCCGTCGACGTCGTCCGGAAGAGCATCGCCCGGGACGGCCTCCGGAGAGGTCTCTACGCCGGCGTGAGCGCCCCGCTCGTCGGCGTCACCCCAATGTGTATGTTTCCCCTCCCCCTATCCACACTTAATTATCTGACACCTTCGACAGTCGCCGTCTCCTTCTGGGGCTACGACCTCGGCAAGCAGATCGTCCGCGGCGTCAGCGAGGTCCCCGCCGAGGGCCTCACCATCGCTCAGATCTCGGCCGCCGGCTTCCTTTCGGCCATCCCCATGACGGCCATCACCGCCCCCTTCGA
>JABFFE010000883.1:0-19279 GCA_013623625.1 Fusarium setosum | reverse complement strand
GGCTGGCTATTTCATCCTCAATTCATTTAGAAAGCTCGATGGCGTGAGTCCTTCCTTTCCACTAAGTCTATCTATCATCCTTTTATAATGCGCTAGCCTCCCACCACACTCACTCCTTAGTCTATGTCTAATACTCAAGGGGGGCTTGTTGTATCTAATCTATTAATATTTTTTTTTTAGATTCTGTGGAATTTCTACGAGACGTTATCGAATGCACACGAGCACATTGGAGGGGGCATTGGTTCATTCAGTGACACCTTTGCGCCTCAACAGGAGAAAACAATGGACATCGATGTCATCCTTGACATCATCTCACTGGGATATAGCGGCGTAGCTGCACCCATGTGGAACAGCGCCCTTAAGAAGTGGAAATTCTCCCAAGACAGACCGAACGACTATGATACCCTCAAAGATTTCACCAACGATATGACCCAGGGTGGCATCACCCTGAGTAAGGACCTGACTCAAAGCGACGAACAAAAACTGGCTACCCAGAACAAAGTAGAAGAAAGGCTCAGGGATATCATTCTTATCTGGCAGAATTCCATCGCCGCCTACGCAGAGAAGCTCTTTAGCGGTCAAGATGAGGATATCGAGAAGCTGGGCAAGATTATTCGCAACGGCAAGATGATTGCTTCAACTACCGACATTCCCTCAGTCAAAGAACTGCGTGAGCAGCTGCAACGGGCTATCTATACGGTACTGATTCCGATGGCGTGGAAGATTTCGAACAAGAACATCAAGCCTTTGTGAGCACCACCACCACGACGTGACTCGAGCACACTACTACTACTACTTGGAATTGACTTAGGAGCTAACTTGGTGAACAAATAGTGTTCTGGATAGCGGTGTCGAATGTGACAAGGCCGGTAACGACTGGGGTCAAACGGAAGGGAAGTTCCTGAAAGAAGTCAAAGGCTCTGGAATGGTCTGCCACAACAATCGGGCCTACTATCTTGTCGCTGCTACCGGCAATTGCGATACTGCAGGCACCCCGTTTGAAGACCACGAGACCAAGGATTGCACTCCTTTCCCCCCTCTTCCCGGTATCGATAAGATGGACGGGAAGGCTTGGGGCGGGATCAGTCGTGAAGACATCATCATTGGGTTCGTGTGACTTCTTCTTCACCTCTCCTACCAGTCTGACACACGACCGGGACAACTAACTACCCCCCCCCTATTCTATTCTATCCTCTACCCTTTAACAACCCCAAAAAAGGTCATAAGCTAACGGCTTCTCTCGCTTTCCTATTTGAAACAGGTCTCTCAATACTTTCGAGGCCCATGGCAAGAGAAACCACGAGACCCGCCTCAAATGGGCTCAAGGTGTATCATCCGACCACATCAACGGCCTCGCTGAGAACATCCGGGCAGCCTACACGTTCGGTCTGCCCGTGTGCGACCTCAAGACGGCCTGGGACAACTTCTACGTCAGACAAGACGTCGACAAGTCCAAGTACAACTTCCCCTGCGGAGTTGAGCACCATGAGAGCTTCAACAAGCCGATCCCTCCTCCCTACGATTGCAAGGGCAGTGGCATGTGCGGCTCGGCCGTCAACTTCGTCCGCGACTGCGATCGAGCCGTCAACGACGAGCTCATTCGCAACGACGACGTCAACTATGGCTCCGCGGCAAGCGACAAGAAAGAGGATGGCAGGGGCCGTGGAAAGTGCAAGATCTTTATTGCTGGGCCTGCGCATTGCACTCGTAGTGGCAACCAGATGTGGCATGATTACCAGGACCTCCGGAATAAGGACAAGGGAGGCTGCAGCAAGTGCGGGAGCAAACATTGGGGCAAGGAAAATGAGTGTCGCACCACTGTGAACTATGTTGCTTAAATTTCCCAGATGTTGACTCAAGTGAGAGGACGTTGGGTAAGAGGGATTTTTAAGCTTGCAACTTTCATGTTTGCCATCTTCAGTTACATACATACACATACATGTATTTATATTGCAAGCAACCATGAGATATATGTACCAGGCCACCAGTGCATCTTTGGTCCCAATCTGAACGAAGGATACGGTGTCTTTCTCTAAACTGGGATGCACCTCCGATTATGTCAGTGAGTGTTCGCTTGACGACTGAGCTGGCCTTGTCGTTACTTCCGATCAAGAAAGCAGACCGGGAGAGAGAGGAGGAATGAGGGGAAATAGATGAAGCAGATCCTCAGCCTTGAGCTGAAAAGACGAATACCACTTTCAGTCTGCATGGCTTATATTCATACATGCTGTGAAATCGGACGGCTTGAGTAGGGTGAGAGATGAACTAATCACATTGTGTATAGAAGCTGGGTGACTAAAGCCACTTGGCACTTGAGAAGCAGGCAGTCTGTCACACGCTCACTCGAGAAGAGTCGCGGCGCGAGGCGGCAATTCTTGACCAATGTTATTGAAGTCTTTGGGAAAAAATGCACCTCTTCTGAGGCCCCCCATTGTCTTTCAAGTTAGATCAGGAATCAATGCCAGCCTTTTCTATTAAACTCCCTGTACATCGCATTCTTCTCAGACGTAACCTTGAAGTTGTATGCTACTTCCTCATTAGTGATGATATTCCTGGGGGGACTCTGCATGCAGTTGGAATTTGACAAGATCACTCTAGCAGCTTAAACATGAATCTCGCCCTGCAAATATCACTCTGATAACATGAATCTCTCAAGACATCTACGCACATGTCCCTTAGTAGTTTCCTGGCTAAGAGCGCTTTTAAACTGGTGGCTGTTATCTCAGGATATCAAAGATCTTCGCTACACCTTGCTTGTCGCCTTCCAGTGTCCCAGACTTGTCCTTATCAACCCAGCCGGGAGTGTAGCTCCCCCCAAAGTCAATGATCCAAGCATCGTCATTCTTATCTATGAGTATGTTCTCTGCCTTGGCGTCGCCCCATATAATGTCGTTTTCATGGAGTCTCTCCAGTGATGTGCTGATTTGAGACGCCCAGCGTTCTCTCAACTGAGCAGGACTCGCGGCGGCCCTGGTTTTGGACAAGACGCCCTTCTTATCAATCAAGACGAATAGCATCCCTAGTAGACCATTTCCTTCTCGTACCACACCGAGTAGACGACAGACATACGACTTAGGCGGAGGGGGTATCTGAGCCAATTCGATTTTCTTCAATGCGGCGAGCTCCTGCTTTGCGTGCAATGGGCCGAATGATAGCCCGAATTTCTTGAAAAAGCAGGTGACTGGCTGTCCATCAGGATCGATGACAATGACACGCTTTGGTGGCTTGATCAAACTATCCTCAGGGCGATCATAGCAGATGTGGACGTCGGATGGAGTATAGGATCGAGTCCAGTGATCGAGGTCTGCTAGAAAGTTGTCATCTACCTTGACGATGGGACTGCTCCAGCCATGGTTTTTTGTGTCGAGCTGCTGAGGCTGTAGTTCATCATCCACGGCGGCGAGAGCGCAGACGTAGGTATGCCGGGGGAAGAAATAATGGGCCAAAGTTGGTTGCGCAATCACCTCAAAGTCTGAAGATGGTGCCAGCTGGGCAATCAGAGGCGCGAAGGCTTTCAACAACCAGTCAAAGGCATCTTCCTCATAGAAGTCATCAATTTCCACTTGACCAGACCTCAGGACTTCAAGACACTGGAAGTACTGTCGCGTGATGGTGGGAGATTGAACGAACTGAGTGGGACAGATGTGACAGTAGAACACATGGCCAGAGGTTGATCGAATGATCAAGTCGCAATCGTCTTCAGTTTCATGTACTTGCCAAATAGTAAGGTTGAAGCGCGCGCTTTCTTTCATGCTCGTTTGTAATGCCGGCCCAATAAGAACTTGCCAAGCCTGATAATTTAGAGGTTGCAAGCGGAGTGGATGTTGGAAACATTGAAGGCGGTTGAGTATCCTGATTAGTAATATTCTAAATTTTACTTAGGTACAGTGTTGTATATATCATAAAGTAAACCTAATTTTATGAGAATATAAGAAAACGTTGTTCTAAAGTAGTCTCATATTGTCTAATACTTATGATAGGCGGGAAGTGATCAGCAGGGGTTTTTCTTGTTGGTACCATGTCGCAACTCGATTGACTCATTGACGTTTGACTCACAAGTTGGCATGTCAATCGGTGATTTGCTCATTGCACTGCATATAAGTTTTGTCCCAGTATTTCGTCAACTAATAAGGGCGCTGCTGACGTCGCAATACCCACTATAAACAGGCGACATGTCAACCCCAGGGCGCTGTTTTCAGTGTCCGATTCGCTGGAGACTCTAAAGCTTAGAGTCATTGGGGTCATTCGGCTGGAAGTAAGGACATCTTAAAGCCGGTGTGCGCTTTACCTTCCTTTCACTGCAAAGTCGGTTTACGTAACATTTCAGACCGATTTGTTGATGCTGTCCTTGAGATGCAAAGCAGAGGATTCATTCAACATGAGGCCCCCGGATGCACAAGCGAGACTTGGTACCTAAACTAGCGCGGCACACGGACTAGGTAGGTTGCAGCGATTCTTCTTAACTTGATCTTGAACATTTAATACATCCGACGATCTCCGTTCATTGCCATCATTTCCATTGACCCCTGGAGCAAGCCAAGTACCATAAATTTTCTCAACCATCCCACCAAACCCTTTCCAACATGACTCGAACTACCCAACTCGACCGAGATTGCGTGATTACCGATCGCGGCGGCATCATTGAAAACACTCACGGTGTCCACGTCGCCGTGACGGACACTGATGGGAACATCCTCTTCGCCGTCGGTAACCCTTCTCGGATTACTCTGGCACGGTCAGCTGCGAAACCAGCCCAAGCTGTGGCCGTGATTGAGACGGGCGGCTTTGAGAAGGCTGGCTTCGACGATGCCGACCTTGCCCTCATGTGCGCATCCCACAGCAGCGAGGATTTCCACATTGCGCGGTCCAGGGGCATGCTCGCCAAGATCCAGGCTGCCGAGAAATATCTTCGATGCGGTGGCCATCCCTCCATCAACGAGGAAGTGAATCGAGCCTGGATTAAAGCCGACTTTGAGCCCACTGGTATCTGCAACAATTGCTCTGGCAAGCATGTTGCTATGATGGCTGGCGCCCAGGCTCTTGGTGCTGAGATCCTTGATTATCACCTACCAGACCATCCTATGCAGCTCCAGGTGAAGAAAGTTGTCAAGGAGCTGTGCCTTGACTCGAAGCAGGTGGAATGGGGTGTCGATGGATGCAATCTTCCTGCACCGGCTTTTCCGCTCTTCTACATGGCCCGCATGTACGCCATCTTTGCTGCTGCTTCGAGTGACGTTGAAAAAGATCCCTCCTCGGCGACACCACGAACTCGCAACCTTGCCCGCGCCTTTAATGCCATGACGCGCTATCCCGAACTTGTCGGTGGCACAGGGCGGTTCTGCACCGAGCTCATGAGCAGCTACCAGGGACAGCTGAACGGGAAGATTGGCGCCGATGCATGCTACGGAGTGGGCGTCCGAGAGTCGGAGGATACCAAGCGTCTAGGTGCCAAGGGCGGGCTCGGCATTGCTGTGAAGATCGAGGATGGGAATATCGAAATCCTTTATGCCGTCGTAGCAGAGGTCCTCGAGCAGTTGCAGATTGGAACACCCGAGGCACGGAGCAAGCTCGATGCTTTCCATTACTTGAAGAGGAGGAACACTATGAATGTTGTCACGGGCTCTGTGTCTTTTAACTTTCAGGTTCGACCGGTCGAGTCGAAGTAAGGGTATGATAAGGAGGTGAAGGCAGACTATGTCAGTGATCTATTTGGCCCTATAGACGCAGTTAGCTGGGATCATCTAGAGACTTATAAAATTAGAATCTATTATAAGGTTTTATTTAATAGGTTAATTGAAATTTATTTTTAAATTTAATGATTTTTATTAATTTTTATAATAATAAAATAACCTAACTTATTCATGGCTTAACCCTTAGATAAACAACTATAGAAAGAGTAAGCCAGGGCAAGTGCATTAATTAAATCCTTGCCGTATTTATCCGATAAGTAGAATCTTATGCCGTGTTGTGCCGTGTTGTAGTATATATTCTTTATTATTCTTACTTCTAGGGCTTACTATCCGTTACATCTCACCTCCCATGCCGTCGTCGTGACTTCTGACGAAACCTCACCAGCCAAGCACAAGCTCTCCCTCCTACATGATGGCACCGACAGTCCCTTTAGCACGCTACCTGTTTTCTCGCCTCCGCCAACAACAGGTCGAGAACATTTACGGCGTTCCTGGTGACTACCTCCTTCGGGCCCTTGACTATGTCCCGCAGTCGGCCCTGCGCTTTGTCGGTTGCTGCAACGAACTCAACGCTGGTTACGCTGCTGATGGATATGCCCGTGTACTCCGTCACAGACACGCCGGCAGGGGGCTCGGCGTCCTGTTCACGACGTATGGGGTGGGCGAGCTGAGCGCTGCCAATGCAGTGGCCGGTAGCTATGCGGAGCATGTCCCGGTCGTCCACCTGGTCGGCACCCCCAGCCGCAAGGCCCTGCGAGGAAGCGCGGCCTCAGGCGACGAGAGCAGGAAGCACCTGCATATTCATCATAGCCTGGCCGACGAGAGGGCCGGCGTGTACCGAGAGATCGCGGCAAAGTTCACCATCGCGCAGTTGGACCTTGCCGCCGTCAACACGGCCGACATCCCGGACCGGGTGGATGGGGTCTTGAACGAGGCCCTGAGTCGGAGTCGCCCGGTGTATATCGAGCTTCCATCCGACATGCCCCAGGTCGAGGTTGACGCTCAAGCTCTAGACACGCCCCTCGACGGAAAGTCGCAGACATTCACCACGAATGCTCAAGATGCTGACATCATTGCGCGAGATCTACTCCGAAAACTCCAATCGGCATCACAGCCCATGGTCCTCGTTGACCGGGCCGACGGAGTGGCGGACATCAGGAAGGAAATCAACGACCTGATCCGCCAGTCAAACCTACCGGCGCTCGCGATGCCTTCAGGCCTCAGTATGATTGATTCCGACACACCGTCCTACTATGGAGTCCACTCGGGAGATGCGGGAATCATCGACACGCTGCCCTTTGTCGAGTCCGCTGATCTGGTCCTGGCCTTCGGCCCCATGTTCACCGACGCGCAGACCCTGGGCTGGCGAACCGTCCCAGATCGACAGAAGATGATCATCATTGGCAAGAATCACGTCGAGGGTCGTCCAGCCGATGTACGCGAGGTCTTGTTGGCCATGACGCGGCAGCTTGACGGCAAAACCTTGGCATGCCAGAATACCCATCTGCTTGGCGATTTCCGCAGCATTCGACCCAAGGCCCTCCAGCTGGATGCCCCCATTGACCAGACCAACCTGTACCACTACATGAAGCAGTTCCTGCGGCCCAACGATCTGGTCCTGCTTGGAAATGCGACGCCAGTCCTCGGTGGTCGGGATCTCGTGATGCCAAAGGACGGCCAAGTGATCGCCTCTGGCCTCTGGCTCTCCGTCGGGCATATGCTCCCGGCGACGCTGGGTGCGGCCCAGGCCCACGGCGGACGCACCATCCTGCTCGATGGGGACGGCAACTTCCAGGTCACCGGGCAAGAGCTGAGCACAATCATCCACCAGCGCCTGGACGTGACCATCTTCATCTTCAACAACGGCGGGTACACCTACGAGCGATACATCCACGGCATGGACGAGCCCTACAACGACATTGCTCCCTGGTCTTACCTCGACGCGCCGGCGTTCTTCGGGGCCCCTGCTGACTACCCCGTTCGGCTCGACAGGGTCAGGACGTGGGGTGATATGTCTCGGCTGCTAGAAGACGAATCCTTTCACTCGGGCAGAGGCCTGAAGCTGGTAGACCTGGTTCTGGACAAGTATGATATTCCGGTGACGTTCAAGGAGACGTTTGATCGGGCGGCGGCGCAGCTGTAGATGGCCTTGCTGTTATTCTCTATAGGATAATAACGTATAGATCCTGGAGACTAAACCGTGGATTTAAATATAGAAGTACTATAGCCTTATCTTACTATTATAACTCTACCACCTTTAGATAGATGGTCAGAGGAAACACAGTAGCAATAAAACACAGTTTAGCCTTATCTTAAAGTTATAACTGGAGCTAGGAATTTAATTGATTTTATTAATATATTTCTTCTAATCCATCTACTAGTAGAGTTATAATACTAATATAATTTATAAGTAAAGTTGCTTTTATTATAGGGCTGCTTTGTTAAATGCTGGGGCGGAAACGCATTACGTACTTGGGCTGATAGCGTAAGCGTAACTGTCTGATCCGCTGGTCTGTGCCGCCGTGAACTCTTCCTCCTGGGTTTCTTGTTAAGATTCACGCCTCCTTCCTCCTTCGCATTATCCCATTCCCCTCCATTATTTCCTTTCGTTTCTAGATACCGTGATATACCATGCTTTCTACGCGGAAGAAATCGTGCAGTGCCTGTGTGTCATCGAAACGACGGTGCGACTTGGGGCTGCCCTGCTGTGGACGATGCCTCGCCAGAGGAGTCAGTTGCGTGTATCCTTGGGCATCGCCCCAAAACAATGGCGGGCTTACCGATGGGGATACTGGAGACTCAGTCATGTCATTGGCTCCAACCAATAATGGCCTCTTTGAACCCAGTCTCCCATATCCGGATGCCCCGTGGATCACTGGAACTCCTTCAGATCTGGCCAACAATCTACCATACCCCGTCTACTCCCCGTCCTCGATTCCTGCGCCTCTATCTCCTGCTATGGTATCTCTCCTGAGCGATATTGTCAGCCATGGAGGGGCCTTTTCTCCTCTCGATCTAGGTATCACGCCGGCGACGAGTTCTCTGTCACAGCCAGACCCGGACATGGATGCCCTGGAAGATAGCCCCATAACGACGGACAGCAAGTATCAGCTGCGTACTGAATATGCAGGACGACGACTCGCAGCACAAGCCTGCGCATTGGCCGAGAACGGACAAACAGCCTTTATCCATCACACCCAGGTCGGGGCTTCGGCCGTGTTGCAGGACGCTCTCGCCGCGAGTGCTCTACACGCGATGCGCAACCCGGCTAATGCGGTCATCGTGCGAGGAGAGATTGAAAGACGAGTGAGATTACTATTGGATGCCGTCGACACAGCCATGGCGTCTTCTCCACCGGTTGAACTCGACTTACTACCACCCGTGCAGGCATTGCTCATCTATCAATGCATTCGCCTTTTCTCGATCAGCGACATCTCTCAGCAAGCCCAGGCAGAACGTGATGGGGTAGGGCTGGCATCCTGGGTTAGTAGGCTACGGCAGCAGATACATCCATTCAGCTCTGCGCAGGATTGGAAGGACTGGGTGCGACAAGAGAGCCTACGGCGGACTGTGGTGTTTGCCGAATTCATCTCTGGCGTGTACACGTTTTTGAAGCTCGGATGGGACTCTGGGGACGCGAGAATTGCCCAGCTTGGATTCACGGGCCAGGCAGCGTTGTGGGAGGCAAGATCGGCGGCCGAATGGCGGAGGGTATGGGTGAGGGCTCCCCGTCTGGAGCTCACGATTTCCACCTTCACCCGAGATACGGAAGGGGCCAGACCTGAGGATTTCGATGAGCTTGGTATAGTCATTCGTTCGATATTCGGCGGCCTGGAGGCATTAGAAGAGTGGATGGGTGGCAACAGGATGACTCTCAAGCGATGGGGACTAAGAGACGAAAGATCACTTCCAGCTTATTAGACGAGGCGATACGGCCCGGAGACTTCAGCACATAGGTACCCCTGAACCCCCGGCTTTTCAAGACCATGCACTCCAATTCTTAGGAACTTGTCGTCGCTGTTCAGACGCCCTCTCAATTTGCCGGAGCCAAGCTCCTCGACATCCCAGGGGGCCCAGATGAACCGACCATGCAGGAAGGATGCCTCATCCGAAGCCGCCCACACGGCGACAGACGCAGGCAGACTGACTGTGCGGGTTCATATCAGCTAGAAAGTACAATGCAGCCACGCTGGGAAGTTTGACTTACTGTCGTCCCAGTCTAGTGTCGTCTCGTCGGCCCCCAGCCCTTCAGCTGCCGGAGTGAGGATCGCGCCTGGATGGAAGCTCACGACCTGGATATCAGACGGCTTCCACTCTCGGGCGAGCTGCTGAAGGAGGAGGGTAGCCGAGTTCTTGGTCAGGGAATAGCTTGGCGCATAGGACGAGGCTTCAAAGTCGTGTATGGCAGACGTGGAAACATTGACGACGTATTTCTGCGGCAACAAGGTCAGAACTGGTCGTCGACATGCAATTCCTTGACACCTCAACTTACCTTTGCCCCTTCTTTGGGACTGTTGCTACGCAATCGGTCGCAGAATTGATGGTATGGCCGAACATTTACCTCAAAAGACTTCCAGACATTCTTCCAGCCCAAGGACACCATGGGGCCAAACTGGCCAGTCATTGCGGCGTTCAGGACGAGAACGTCGACTCTGATGCCTTCAGCGTCAAGCCTGTTCCAGAGTGCATCGACGCTATCCGGGTCGGCGATCTGACAGGATCTGCCTTCAAACACGGTGCCAGAGTCATGACTCTCCCGAGTGAGCTGCTCAGTAGCAGAGTTGACTTTGGCCTCTTCTCTGCCGACAATGATGACTCTGTCCGCGCCAGCTGTGCCAAAGGCCCGGGCAATTTCGAAACCGATACCTCGGGTGCCTCCGGTGATGAGGACAGTCTTGCCGGCTTGGGACAGGGCTGGCCTGGTGGGAGAGATGGCTGGGTATGCTTCCCTGTGGAATTTGTTCGTGAGGGGGAAATGGCGATAGCCGATGGCTGTCCTAGAGTTTGACATTTTAGATAAATAGAGTAGCAAGAGGAATTGATTGAGCACAAGATATGTCTGCCAGTACTATGTACAAAGGGGTAGTGGATGGAGCGTGTTGAGAGCTCCAGAGCTGGAATATTTGGCCATTTTATAGTGAATCTGCCCCGACTACGAACCATCCGACCTTGTAGCACGAACCGTAGATCGCGGAATCATCTGTCATACCCTGCCTTGAGACGGCCTGGTGTTGTGGAATTCCGCAAGATGGTCGCGCAGTTCCACCGGGCCTCGCTCCTGAGTGCGGAGATCCGCGGGAGATCCGCAAAGACATCGCCCTCTGTCATTACGTGAGCAGACACTCAAAAAAAGTTAATCAGGCGAGTTGACGTCTGGTGTGAAGAAGGGGGCATCGAATATCCCTCGTGACCTCAGTGTACTTTACGACGCTTGTTTTTGTTTTGGAGTGAACAGGTGGTCCATTTCGTCCTCCTCCTCGGACTCGTAAACTCAATCAGGCTTGTTGGGATGCCATAAATGTAACACTTGACTAAAACCAAGCTGTCACTTGATCTTCAATCGTGAGATCTGTACTCTTGTAGTGAGTCAGATCGGAGTGAACGCTTCAGCAAAAGAACACGTCGTTTATATTGACGAGGGAAACATTTGGAATCAGGCCCGACGCAAGGCAACATGTAAACCTTGTTTGATATTACTCCGAGCTGCATTGTCAGAAAAGAGAAATTCACGCTGTCTTTGTCAATCTTGCCGAGATAATATTGTGGCGTCGTGGAAGAGATAAAAGGAGGTGCTTCCCACGTAAGGGAGACTGTCAAACACCCACAACCATCTTGATCTTCTCGAGACCACGCTATGTTTATATTGTAGTATTTAATATCAGTTGATATGTTTCTATCTTATTAGCCGACTTCGATTTGCTATTTGACTTGAAACACATTGAAGTCATTGTCATTGATAAAGGAGATTCAAAGTAACCACCAGTCATTTGATTTACTGCCCAGACCAGAATTCCGCGTAATCTAAGACTCAGTACCTACCTACCTGCATGTATGGATGATTAAAATGATCACACGCGCGGTCCAATAAAAAAGTCAATATCAACACGACAACTCCAACGTGTCCATCAACAAAAGTTTAACCACAACGTCACTCACCAAATCTCCCAGTTCTACTGGATACGCTCGCATGGGGGGTAAAGTGTAAAGGAGAATCATAAAAAGACGCAGCATCCTTCTAATCCGTCGAGGAGCATTTCCTCAATTGACAATTACCTCTTGCATCACAGCTTTCGGGCAACTTATTTCAAGCCTGCTTTCCTCTTTCCCCAGCCCTTGTGTCTATTTTCTGCATATACTTTTTTTTTACTAACATGGCGCACTTCGACTCTCGATGGCTTATCGACGACAGCTCCAGCATGAACCAGAGCTGGGAGGACCTACAGCGCGACATTGTCAGTTGGTGGGCCGAGTCGTGCAGCCAGGAGCCCGCAGAGCCAAGGAGTACCACGCCGCCGCCGGCAGCAGCAGCGCCCGTCTCTGCGCCAGAATTCCGCTGGATGTTTGAGACCATCCACCGGGTGGCGCGGGGGCACACTCCCACCATCCACGTCCGGTTCTTGACGACCGAACTCCCCAGCCGGCTGCAGGAGCAATGCCAGATCAGGTCCTGGGGACGCCATCCAGTAGGGAATCCCACGGGGCATCGACCAGGTGGTGACGCTGTGCCGTACAACGGCCTGTGGGTTCGCGAGCTTGAGTTTGCGGAGCAGACTTGGCCCGAGAGGTGGCGGGCTACCGTTTTCATCTGGAGCCACGACCGGACGATAGCCAACCGCGTGATTCCTGGCTTGAGAAGCTTGTTGTCCTTTAGAAATGCATGTCGGTAAGTTGGGATTGCTCTCCCCTTTGCGTCCCCGTCTATTTCTAACCCTCGTGGCAGCATCACGGCGTCTGAAATATGCCGCAACTCGGGCCAGCGGTGCTTTTATGATGCTGTCAAGGAGCCTGATGAGGCTGTGCCCAGACGCCAGAATTCAGCCTTTGAGGGGGAATCGCCCTCATATGAAGATGCATTGCTGTGGCAGAGGGTGGAACAAGAGATTGGCGTCATGATTTCCTCGGGCAGGGAGGCCACGAGCACACTCGGCCAAATCCAGAACCGCCGAGTTCACCCGTATTTGCCAGCGTCCAGACGGTGACGTTTTCCCCGTCTGTTTTATCCAGGCCGAGCTGGAGATTGAATGGGGTGGGAAGAGAAGGGGAAGGGGACATGCCAGAGTGATCAGTATTTACAGACTGGCAATGTCCGTGTCTAATACATGTATATCCAAGTATCCGCCGTTAAAGAAGAAGTCTATATTCTCAAGAGATTCTGCTGCCGCGTCCGTCAAGTAAACCACATCATCCTGGCCAAAAGTTTCAGTACCGGCAGGCTGAGCATGCTCCTCGACATGCTGCTCCCCAGCGTCATGGCTACACATCCCAAACTTTTCCAAAGCCCGCTCGACGCCGAATCTTATGGCTGCCGAAAGTGTTTTGAGCCGGTCACATCGTCGTTTAACCTCTTCGAGACACCGGATGATTTCGACGCGGGATGTGTGACCTTGCAGCAACTCGTCTTGCTGAGACAGGACAAGTATGGAGTAGGCCACGCACAGTAGGTAAAACTCTGGCAGGCTCTCGGCACTTGTGTCTGGGATCTCGATGAACGACGTGATGACCTTGAGGGCGAGGTCGCATACAGGTTGCGTTGATGTCGTGCCTTGACCTTGTGCTGAGTCCAAAGACCGTTTGGTCAGGATCAGATTGGCAACATGGTAACTAAGCTTTAGCGTCCGGCCAGCTGGTAATTCTACCCCGGAGCGTTAGCAATGCCATGAGATGCTGGAGCTTCGTCGATTTACCAAGCAAGCAACTCCATTTCTGCCTCCAACCAGTCAACTCTTCGTAGTCTCCACCTCTTGTAACTTTAAGCCTTCCGCCGTGGATTTGCTGCAGAGTAGAGTAGAGCGTAATCTCGGCGTAGACTATTGCATCCCGCATCGTGGCCTGTTCAAACCCGAGCAAGCTCCGGCACTGCTGGAGGTAAGAACCCGGCAGGATCGACGGTCTTCCTGTAGTGGCCGACCAGCTAAAGTGGCTCCGTGTCAGTGAAGGGGTCAGGCGAAACTCCCCTTGGGGATTCTTACTGTAGATGCACCAAGCATATGTTTGCCCAAACCCGTATAGACCAAACATCTGCTGGTGTCGAGCTCCCCGTGCTTGTCCTCTGGAGAATGTCTGAAAACCGAATGCAGAGCATGGCTTGCTGGGCGCAGTGTCCGCTAAGAAGCCAGCTGTCCAGGTATTCAGGTCCACGCTGGCAGTCAGTGTTAGAGGCAGGGTCAATGGCCACTCGGGGGACCTTACCGAGGGGGATGCTGAAAATAGCGACATGATGAGGACGCCGGTGATCTCTTCTAAGCGCAGGGGGCTTGCCAGCATTACTTGGCCGAGCATCTGTCGTACATGCTCATATGCGTTCCTGTGTTTCATAGAGTCCCCCTCGCTGCCTGCGTGGGTGTATCTCATTTCGTGGACGCAACACACTGCGTGTAGAAACGGGGAGCTGGAGAGGAGGCTTCCGCCTGGTGTGAGGTCGCTCTCATGACTTATGAGTAGGACATGGCGCCTTCGGCGAATAAATCTGTCTGCTATTAGGACATTATCCAACGTGAGCGAATTGTGTGACGTCGTACGAAGTGACCAGGTCACCAGCAGTTGCGACGTCCATCAACCCCATGGAAACGAGATCATCTTGGATATAGAAGGACCTTCGATAGCCCCCGCTTAGCTGAGTTCCAACCTTGCGTACGATCTCTGCTGGGGACTCTTGGACGTGCTGATCAGCCGGTTCGATATCATCTTGCACAACAGGGTTATCCTTTGGTCTGGCTTCGGTCTCGGATGAACCGCCTGGATCTTCCGGTACTGATTCAGTCTCTCGCTCTGACTGCAGATGCTCCAATTTGGACTCGATACTGGTCATGGAACTCTCAAGCTGCAAGATCTTTTCGCCAAGGCTGGCTTAGGGCGTTAATCGGATTGAAGGCGTCAGGTGGGGATGGTTGAGCTCACGCTCTGAGGGTTTCCCGCCGGCACTCTACCTCACCACCAGCAGGCGCCTGATCAAGGCCATCACTCTTTAGGCATGGGATTCTACGTCTCGAATTAGCCTGCAGAAAAAAAAATGGCAGAGAAGCACGCTGTACCGGAGATTTCGACATCTTGAGCACGTGTCGGAGCCTTGGTCAATCTCGCAGCGACACTTGAGCCGCCGACAAGTGTCGCAGGAGAGTATTCGACGACGACGTTTCTGGGTGCTCTCCTTCCCGTGGGATTGCTCTGTTGTGGGGGCTGGGCTGAATTGCTGGTGGCCAGAGAGCGTCTCTGTCGATGGGTCGCTGCATGCACCGATGTGATTTCCGTGGCGGCTGCTACGCCTTCTTTTGCCAGGCATGGTTAGATTCAAATAGATTCAAGAACAAAGAAGTAAAGAGGCTTGAAGACAAGAGGAAGCGAGACACAAATCAATATGGTGAGGTACGGGCGGAGGTGAGAGCCCCGCTGACGGCCGGAAACCACCGGTCTCCGGCTATCTCCTGCGCCGTTGAAGTGGAGTCGTTCCAAAGTCGTCCCAGAGTCGTTCCAATATAGGGCTCAGGAGATAGCCGGTAATCGTCGGAGAAAGCTCCTCTGATAATCAATTAAATTGGCACGTAATTATAGAAGACTGGTTTATATAAGACGCCGTTTAACCACCGAGAAAATCGTCCCAAGACGAACAATTCAGAAACAAGTCTAGCAAACTACCTACAGCACCTTTCACCCATCTCTTATCTACATCATGGCTTCAGAAGTCCCCAGTGGCATGGCCCAGCTGGTACTCAACAGCTACGAAGGAGTAACACAAAGGCTCGTGTCGACAAAGCCGGCCAGAGACTGCACCATGGAAGAAATCCCCATCATTGACTTGGATGGAATGTTTGGGAGTCTCGAGTCTCGCAAAGAAGTAGCTCGCAAGCTTCTCGAGGCTGCCGAGACTATTGGCTTCTTCTACATCAAGAACCATAGGATCCCTGAGCGCGTCATCGCCAGAACCATTGAGAAGGGCAAAGAGTAGGTCACCGACACTATCTTGGAGTTGGAGCTAATACTTTGGTTAGATTTTTCCACCTCCCTCTGGAACAGAAACGACAAGCCTCTACCAAGAACTCATCGTATGGGTATCACGGCCTGCGCGAACGACAGGTTAACCCGGCCAGCTCGAGAGGTACCCTTGCCCCTAAACATGACAGTGCTTCTCTCTGGATCTGAGCCTGATATTGTGATCCAGACAGGAAGGAAAACTTCAGCTTCCACTACAAACCTGAGTTTGATCCGCTCCACGCAACCAGCTTGTCTGCAGTGCCGCCCAAGGTTCGGGAATCCATCCCCCAGGATGATTCCATATGGGAATTCGACGGCGTTCCGGGCTTCCAGGAAGCTCTAGTCAATCATTGGAGGTGCTGCTTACATCTGGCTCGAGACCTCATCCGCATCGTCGCCCTTGGCTTGAACCTCCCTGAAGACTACTTCGACAGGTTCACCACTTACCCCGGCAGCGATTTTGCCATCAACTTTTATCCAGGCCACGGAGAGGATAAAGTCGAGGACCCAGACGAAGTTGGGATCGGAGCACACACGGACCTCCAGATCTTTACGCTGCTGTGGCAGGACGAGCACAGGGGTCTGCAAGTGCTGAACCACCGAAACGAGTGGATCTACGCACCGCCGGTCCCGGGAACTCTGGTGGTGAATATCGGAGACTTTTTGATGCGCTTGACTAATGATCGTCTGAAATCAACTGTGCACCGAGTGATTCAACATGGCAGAGAGGACCGGTACTCGATTCCATTCTTCTTTGGTTAGTCTAGCCCTTCTGTTCATGGCCTAGAGTTTATTATGCCAGTGTCTGATTTTGTTGACTAGGCTTCAATTTTGATGAGAAGCTTGGGGTTCTCCCGACATGCACGGATGAGCACAATCCGCCCAAGTATCAACCATCGACTTGCGGAGAGGTGAGTGGTGACGTGAAGTCTGAATAAAGATTGTATTGACGTGGGCTTCTTAGCTTATTGCAAAGCGCCTGGCTCTTGGGGCAAAGTAGATTGCGGGGGGTCCATACGGAGTGTGATGTTGGTGGTGGTGGTGGTGGTGGTGTTATTGATGGTTATCGTTGACGCTACTGTGGCTATTGCGGCTGTCGCGGTGCCAGAAGGAAAACGTCAATGCGAGTAATCTTTTCTACCAGCGACCCGTGTTGAACTTGGTTACTCGAGTCTAATGAGAGACGCGACGCGACACAACTATTTGATGAAATTGTCGCATTCTTGCCCCGTTCACTATTGATATTTAATTACCCAGTCATGTTTCGTCCCTTGGCACCAAATCCAAACTTTAAAGCCAAAGCACAACAGGTACAAAATGTCAAGTCTTTTGTCTACACGCATTCTCTCCCCCTTTGTCTTCTACCATCCCTTTCTTCTCCTCTTCCTCCTATGGCCGTTTCCCTTCTTCTTCTTCTTCACCTCCTCCTCCTGTTCCCGTTCCCGTCCCTCTTGTTGCTCCTGTTCCCGTTCCTGTTCCTCTTGCTGCTCCTCCTCCCGTTCCTCTTGCTGCTCCTCCTCCCGTCCCTCTTCCTCCTCCTCCCTCTTTGGCCATGGCCACAACCCGTCCATGGGCATATCATCATAGATGAAATTAGCGCTAAACTCTGGCTCGGACGGGTTATGGCAATACACCGTATTCAGCTCCTCGTCGACGACTCTGGCCAGAAGAACCTTGTCCTCTGAGAGGTGGTCGAGTCGGAAGTCGATGACCGGGCAGAAATCCCACGCGCAAACATCAAGGGAACCCGACCATCTCGGATCGACGACGGTGTAGTGACGAGCGTAGCTCCAGCACTGGCGCCGGGCCACGTAGCTCGCTTTGACGTGTCCGTCCTCTTCCCGGACGTTGTCCGGGTTCAGGAAGAGGCCGTGCTTCATGACGCCGGTGATATCCCACGTGTCAAGCACCAGCTCGGCAGACCAATCTTCCAGCGGGCGGAATAGTCCTCGTCTCCGGAATGCCTCGGGATCTGAGACGAACTTGAAGTGTATCCGCCACGTTCTCCTAGGCGGCTCACCTTGGCCCTCGCGGGGAGGAGGGGGTCCATGAGCCGGCCGCAGAGCGATTGCGTTTAGGTGTTCGAGATGGGGGATTGGCGGCGCTTCATTTTCCGGGGGAGGGGCATCTTCTTGTCGATTCGGGGTGCCCTGTAGAGCCCAGAGCATGGAGCCGAGGATCGGAAATACCATTGTGGTCGTCGCGAGGAGTGGTTGATGATTTGATGTTCCGACAAGGAGTACTTTAATCGTACTAGAGGAGAATAAGTCGAACTGACGGGAATTGGGGGGCCTTGGTAAGTATTTATATCATGGCAGTGACTAAAGCTCGGCCAAGATAAAGTCCTCAAGTGCTGCGCTACGGCTCTACAGAGAACTGCAACTTCAAACCTGTTCCTTTGGTCAAATGCGTCGCCTTCGACAAGCTTGATGCAAGTACCTCTTTTGCTATGGTGTTTCTTCTGACCGGAGATAATAATAATGCAGGTAGCAAGACTCGAGCTGCAGCTGGAAGTACTATATTGAACAAGGTTGACCCGTGCGACTCTATCTTTGAAGGCAGCAGCATGTCATGTTCGAGTTAAATGAAACCTTACAATATGAAAGTAGTTTCCGTGGCCTGGCGCAAACAAAAAATTTGGCCGCTTTCGAGAGATTTTACCAGAGGGCATTCTGTGAGTAGTGGTTCGCCTCAGCAACTCATACCTACCTACTTGGACTTGCCCACCCTCCATTGCTGCCTGCCGGTCGCAGGTGATTGTGGTGATGTCCTTGATTATCGGAATTGTGCGATGGTAATATAAGCTAGCTACCTAATACTATACTTCTTAGCTGCATTGCGGGAAGAAGAGTCAAGACTCGGTTCGGATGCATAATGAGAGGTTATTTATTACTATTATAGCTCTGCCACCTTCAGACAAGATGGTCAGAGGAAACACAACAGCAAAAGAACACAGTATCTACACACAAAATAGGCATTTCATCGATGAGAGGTTATTTCGCCTCTGGGAGAGCTATAAAGACCAGACCTACCTGCCCTTCCTTCCACCTTGAAAAACCAGACCAAATCCCAAGTCGCCGTCATGACATGCACGGCCAAGTCCTCAGCCACCACCGTCCGGTGCCAGCCACAACAGCCTTTTCGTGCGATGACACTTCAACAAGAAACAGGGGTCTTTTTATCCTCGTCTGACCTCGTTTTTCTTCTTACCTTCTTCTCTTTTCTTTTATTTCCGCTTCTTTTCTTATATTTTTTCTACTCTCTTATTTGCACCCAAAATCGTCATGAAGCTTTATCTGAGGCGCGCCACTGCTCGTGCTGTCAAGGGCAGGTTGTGCCTTCACAACAACAACAAAGACCGCGTCGTTCCACATCTCTAGCATCATAAACCCGATGCTAAC
>JABFFE010000880.1:0-34817 GCA_013623625.1 Fusarium setosum | reverse complement strand
CACTCAAGGGGAGCACGCACTCACACGCACACATGCACGCGGGCCGAACGCGGAGGGGACCCGAAAGAAGGGGGAGAGGATCCCGAGGGTGGGCCTTGTGATGGCTCCTTCTCCGCTTGCTCCCGGCAATGTGGGAGAACCCCGGATCTCTAGCCACACCTCGATATTAGAATATCTAGCCACAGATAGCAACACAGCCACAGCTGCCCGCCAAGTGCTTGCATCGAGGTACCTTGCTCCAAGAGTGAGCAACTCCGTTTTCGCTGGTACTCGGTCGCGGTTGGCGACGTAATCTCACGTGGTCTAGCCCAACTCCAGCCTTCTATCATCCCATATCCTCCCATCGCCAACTGCCTCGAGACCAAGTAGGCACGGTATCGACCGTCAACCCACGACTTGACAAGCCTCTGTGCACCATCATCTCTTTGAACCACTACTCAAGTGCCAAAATCGAATTGGCCCTCTCTTCTAGCAACCTTCGCAACGCCGCTTTTCCAGCGCCATCGCAATGGGTGCCTTATTATCGTTGCCGCTTCTCGCGGTGCCGAGCGTGGGCACTGTACGTTGACAAGTTCCCATTCTACGAAGCTCACACATTCTAACTCGCAATCTTTTCAGATAGTGTCCTTTGCGGCCAGCTGCTGCGGCGCCGCAACTTGCTCCATGGTGTGCAGCGCCTGTGGCAAGTGCGGCAATAGCGTCGCAACCCGTATCGCATACGCTCTCCTCCTCCTCGTCAACTCGATCGTCGCCTGGATAATGCTCACGCCGTGGGCCATCGAGAAACTCCAGAAACTCACCCTCGATTATGTTACAATCAACTGTCCCACAGGCCAGTGTCATGGCTGGTTCGCCGTTCACCGGATCAACTTCGCGCTCGGCCTCTTCCATCTCATCCTTGCTGGCTTGCTCTTTGGTGTCGCCACATCCAAGAACCCTCGCGCTTCTATTCAGAACGGCTACTGGGGCCCCAAGATTATCGCATGGCTCGCCTTTATTGTCCTTTCCTTCCTGATCCCCGACAACTTCTTCCTGGTCTGGGGCAACTACATCTCCTTCGCCTGCGCAATGCTGTTTTTACTGCTCGGCCTTATCCTCTTGGTTGATCTCGCTCACAACTGGGCCGAGTACTGCCTCGCCCAGATTGAGGACACCGATTCCAGAGTCTGGAGATTCGTTCTGATCGGGTCCACCCTCAGCATGTATATCGGATCGCTCGCCATGACCATTGTTCAGTACTTGTTCTTCGCGCGCGGCAACTGCTCCATGAACCAGGCCGTCATCACTATCAATCTCCTATTATGGCTGGGAATTTCCGTCATCTCTGTCAACCCGACCGTTCAAGAGTACAATCCCAAGGCAGGACTTGCGCAAGCAGCAATGGTGGCTGTCTATTGCACGTATCTGACCATGTCAGCCGTGTCTATGGAGCCCGACAACAAATGCAATCCTCTCAGCAGCGGCCAGGGCACCAGAACCACATCTATTATCATTGGCGCCGTCGTTACTCTGCTCACTATTGCCTACACGACAACCCGGGCTGCAACTCAGAGTCTGGGTCTTGGCAACTCCAACGGCATTCGTCTCCCAGAGGATGATGAGCATGACCTGGTGACGCAGCAGCCGACCGCACGTCGCGAAATGCGGGCCGAGGCTTTGCGCCGAGCTGTTGAGGAGGGTAGCCTCCCAGCCGATGCTCTTCTCTCGGACGATGACGACAGCGAAGCTGGCGACTCCCCTGCAGGAGATGACGAGCGATCCAGAACGCAGTACAATTACTCCGTGTTTCACATCATCTTTTTCTTGGCGACTGCCTGGGTGGCTACCCTGCTTACTATGAACTTTGACGAGTCCACCAAGGATGGTGACTTTGCAACCGTTGGCCGTACTTATGCGGCAAGCTGGGTCAAGATTGTCAGTGCCTGGGTCTGCTACGCCATGTATACCTGGACCTTGGTGGCGCCCATCGTCCTGCCTGACCGTTTCGACTTTTCTTAGATTCGTATCTGCATCTGGTGGGAGTTTGGTTTTACGGAGAGCGCTTGCATACCTTTTGTCAACCAGTCTGTCGATTATCATAAGTTTGACCATTTGAATATACAATCCGTTTATACAAGGCCCGAGCCTACATCTATTTCGAGCACGTTTCGGAGTGTGACATTTCGCGTCATGACCACTCAGCTGATCCAACTTGAAGCGCCCATCCTCTCACCGGATCAGCCACAAGGCGTAACTCGCACATATGCCCGATGCAGGTCTCGGGGACCGACTCCAAGGTCATAGATGCGAAATGAAGAAGGCAAACAAGCAAACAAACAAACAATGCTCATACACTCCTTGATCCTCCCTGCGCGCACTCAGCACCGTGGCATGCAGCGCACGGAGATTGCTACCAACAGACCACCGCTTCACTCACTGGCATTCGCTTTCGACAGTTGTGTAACACCGGCGAGCTGCGGATGGCCGAGCCAGACAAAGAAGAGAAGTGTGCCCTGGCACGTGGATGGGTTCGGGTCGATATCGAGCGAGTATAGGACATTATCATATTTGGCCAGAGCCGCGATAGTGGCGTTGCCTTGTCCCTGACCTTCCTATCAGGCGGTCTAAGGGCTATGCGGGGAGAGCCTGGGCATATGTGCGGCGTACGTCACAGTGTCAGTGCCGATGAGGCTATCGCGAGGTTAAGAGACAGGAAAGTAGTCAGGAACCGTATGCTAGAGGAACTTTGATACCTGTAATATTATCTAGAAAGGAATGTCGATCGACGATGGGATTCCATATTGGACGAGCTTTCCCTCCTAGTTATTCGCTTTCCGAGGTCATCACCGTAAGGTCTCGTCACTCCGTCATGTTCTCTCTTTCCCCGTCCCCGACTATTGCTCACCCATTATTAGCACGATACTCTCGTCTCTCCCGGAAACGCCTTCCGTGCAGCCGTGCTCGCCTGTGCCACCTTGATCAACAGCCCTCTCGCCCGTCCCTCAAGGTCCGTCTTGCCTCTATCATCGCAAGGCCACCAACCCCATACCAGACGTTACACGGGCGTGACCGAGCCCGTGACGACGTGCGTGATGCGCAATATGAGATGTGATGGAAGGCACTTCCTCTCCTTGCGACGCCGTCATACCCCAAGGGCATGGGCGCGATCCTCAGGTCCAGCCAACCTCGCGTAGACTCGGCCAACCAGAGGCATCAGGGCAAGGGACGGCATGAGGGACGTTGGTGCCGAGGCGGTATCATGACGATGAGCTGGATATGGGCTGTCAAGATGAGAGTCTGCAGGACAATCAAGCCAAGACTGGGCATCTATGCCTCGCTGTGGCCCCTTATCTGAGGGATATATAAAGGAATGTAAAAGGATACCTTAGCCAATGCAATCGACGGTGACGGCGTGAGATTTCCTGAATCGTTCAATAACCAATCATCTTGTCTTGACTATAAACAGCAAAAGATCCAATGCCTCACAAGGTTGAGACAAACGACATGGATGCTTGTAGGTATGTATCATAACCTCCGGGCTCATCTACTGGTTCATACTGACAGCCAAGGGCAGCGTCATCGTTACGGTCGGTTCGGATGCATCAACTCAGGGGACCCAAAGCGCACCAGGGCCGAAGCCGAGCAAAGGCAGCCAGATGCTTGCGGCTTGGGCTCAGGAGACAAGGCGCGAACACTTGTCCATCAGCGAGCTTCTCCATCATCGGGCAAATATCGTCGTAAGGCCCTTCCACTTTTCATATATTGGGGTCTGTCTCCAACATATTGTAGGACATCCCGGAATCAAAAACTCTAACTCCATAATGATATCTGCCAACGCCAGCTTTGGATGATGATACACGCCTTTTCTTTTGTTTTGTGCACAACGTCGTCATTCAGACGATATGACACAGTCAACTGCTCGTTTGCCACTTCTCTTCTATGCATCGGGGGACGATGACAACTCCTTTCGGTAGCAATGGCGTTGAGCAGGACTCTTAGATTCGCTTGCAAAAAAAAAAAAAAAACCAACACATTCCCTCACAGCCTCAATGGCGGAGGTCAAGATATTTTCTTTCATAGCTTGAACATGAATATTCATTTTTGTGACTCATCGAATAGTGAGAGGGGTTTCTCCGAGCTCCTTGGCAGCTCCGGCTGCGTGGAAGCCATCGAGCGTCACAGTCACAGCCCCAGCTTGGACAAGCTGGATGAGGTCAGTCTATTATTCAATATCATCAACAAAGGGGCTCTTACAGCGCGGGAGAGATCCTCAATGAGATCGTTTGGGTCTTCGATTCCAACGCAGAGTCTAATAATATCCTCGGGCATCTGTCGTTCCGCTCGTGTCTTCGCGTCAATGCTGGCATGGCTCATCTGGCAGGGCATGCTGATCAAACTGTTAACACAGCCAAAGCTGACGCTGATGGCCCAGAGTCGGGCAGCCTCCACAATGCGCTCTGAAACGGCGGCATCACCGGTCTCGAAGGAAAGGACAGCTCCGGCACCTCGAGCCATCGACCAGTGCAAATCGTACTGAGGGTGGGATTTGAGTCCTGGGTATCGAACTCGGAACCCGCGAGACTCAAGAAACTCGGCAATGGCTTGGGCATTGGATTGTTGCTTCTCCATTCGGATGGCCAGAGTCTTGACGCCCCGCATGAGGAGGAACGAGTCGTTGGGCGACAGACCACAGCCAGTCGAGTTAATAACGAAGAAAAGCTTGTCGCCTATCTGAGCATCATTCATGGCGATTACACCAGCCATGATGTCGTGATGGCCCGACAGGTATTTGGTTCCAGACTCGTACACAATGTCGGCACCGACGTCGAGAGGGTTGAACAGCATCGGCGACATCATTGTGTTGTCGACAACAACTAGCGCCTTGGGGTTGACTTCGTGGGCCAATCGGGCGATAGATGGGATGTCGACAACTTTGATCAAGGGGTTGGTAGGGGTCTCAAGCAGAACCATAGCCGTCTTTTCCGAGAGGCGCGCCCGCACGCTTTCGACCGTCGTGGTATCGACATGGTGAACAATGATGCCCTGGTTGGCAGCCAGGTAAGTGAGCAGGCGGTGGCTGCCACCATAAAGATCGTCGCCAGTGATAACCTCGTCTCCAGGGCGAAGGAGGCGGGTAATAACATCGAGAGCCCCCATGCCCGAGCTAATGGCCAGCGCCCGCGATGCATTCATGATCTTGGCTAGGTGTCGCTCGAGATGGGTTCGAGTAGGGTTGCCGGAGCGCGTGTAGTCATACTCTTGTTGACCACCGTTGGCGGAGGTCTGCTTGAAGGTGGCAGACTGATAGATAGGGACACTCGAAGCGCCATACTGGTCCTTGCTCTCGGTGTAGACAAGCTCAGTGGCGAGAGCATAGCGGCGGCGGCCGTTGCGGGGGCTTGAGGGTGCGGGCGACGGAGGCAAGTCGTGTCCTTCGTTATCGACTCGCTTCAGGGGGTTGCTCGACTTGGCGGGCTCGTTGGGAGATGGAGCGGACATTTTCGGTCGGCTTGGATGAGGAATAGTTGGGCGCTGTCGGGTTCAAAGAGTAGTGTCGCAGACGTCGAAGCTGAAATGGATGTCTGGAATTGGCGGGGGAGGAGGGTGAAGGAGGGGTAAGGCGCCAATTGCGGATGGAATCCGGACAGCGCCAATGTATGCGACACAGAAAAACCTGAATCAGCTAGATCAGAGGATGATTGAAGAAGGGAGAATTGGTATTGCAAAGGCGAAAAGAGGAAGATAACGAGTCAGCGCTTGGGGGAAGCCGGGAGTTCGGGAGTCGGGGAGTCACGCCCGCTCTCGGCGGTCGGGGAGGATGTCGTTCTACTTTTTTTCTGGGGCAGCCCTTGCAGTTGGACCGCAGCGCTGTTTGCAGGGCGCCTGCAGCGCCTTTGCAGGGGAAAATCGCAGCATCTTTCCAGGGCTTGCAGCACTGTTGCAGCCCAGCGCGGCGGTCTAGGTGAGCCACCTGCCACCCACCGCCCTTCCTCTGGGTCATCTCGCCCGATGAACGGAGGTCAGTTGATACCCAGGTACTTGGGTTTATGCGGATCAGCCCACCAGTGGCCAGGTACCCAGCGATCAGAACCCCGGAAAACTTATGAAATGACGTGATCAGAGACCATCATGGCCACCATCAGCGATGCCGACCTACCCTTGCGTTACGGCGTGCACTGTACGGAGAACCGGAGTACGGAACCGGGCCCCGTCTGTGCCTTATTTGCCTATGGCCAAAAAACACTAGATTTGGCGATACCCTTAGGCCGCACCAAGTTTAAACTCATCATCATTTATGATGAAATTAGACTATCTAGAGGATAAAGACCTGAATACCTTTATGATAGTCTTTTCATAAACTTATCCTAATCGTGATTGGCTTTGGGGTTGCTGGTTACGATATAAGCTGTTCTCTTGTTTTTGACCCCCGCGGGCTTATTCCAGAAGTTTGGACCTGGCGGAAAATTCGAGATGTCTGAGTGATTGTGGGGAAGCTGAAAAACAGTGTAAAGTGCACCGTGAGGTTGGCGATAGCCCGTAGAAGCAAACATAATGGTCCCGCTGATTGGACAGTGGAGCGGTGATGCCATGGCCGGGGTTGTTGTCTCTATTCAACATAATCGGCTCTCGTCAGTATTTCCTTTGCTAATCCTGCTCCTCTGCAATAAGATCCTCAACGTCCGTCTCGCGACCTGACCGCCGGCTTGGTTGTAGTTTAATCTGGCCTCCCTCCCGGCCCAAAAAGTCGTCTGACCTAATGCCACGGAATTGTGTCGGGTCCACTGTCGACATTGCGAATCCGCTCTGACGATGGTGTCGCATATACTCTCGGACCGGAACCATGGCCGCATCTCTGCAAGCCTCCTTGATATCGCTACCCGAAAGGCCAGCTGTGATCTTAGCGACGTAGTCGAGGTTGAAATGATCGGGGTCTGTCTTGGTATCTTGCAGGATGAGCTGCAAAATCCGCCGTCGCTGCTCTGTTCCTGGAAGTGGGACGGGGAACTTCTTGGGCATCCGGCGGAGGATGGCCTCGTCGATATCGTGGATTCGGTTCGTCGCTCCAAGGACCATAATGCGAGCAGGCATTCCCGAGGAGTTCGAAGACGTCAGTCCATCCCATAGGGTCATAAACCTGTCATCAAGTTAGACTACGCTCGGAAAGATGGATAGTTGAGACATACTCTGCCTTGACCATGCCACTGGCCTCGTGCTCTCCACTCCTGCGGGTTCCGAGGACGGCGTCGATTTCGTCGATGAAAATAATAGCAGGCTGCATCTTGCGGGCCAGCGAAAAGACGGCTCGCACAATCTTATTCGAGTCGCCATACCACTTCTCAGTTAAGGTCGAGATATGCAAATTGATAAAGGAAGCGCCGCTCTCGTGAGCGACAGCCTTGGCCAGCATCGTCTTGCCACATCCAGGCGGGCCGTATAGTAATACACCCGAGGGAGCAGAGAGCAGAGGAGCGGCGTGTGAATAAAGATGCGGCATTGTTAAAGGGTAGATGACTGATTCCTTGAGTTCCTCGATGATAGTATCCAGCCCGCCGATATCTAGCATTGTCAGTAACCCCGGCCATAGCATGAAAACGTCATCCAATCCAGCAGATAACGCATGAGGGTCACTCACCATCAAATCCGACCGAGATGTCCTGTGGCGGAACCATTTCGAGTGCAACCAAGTTCTCATATTCGTTCAAAACCAGCTCTTCGGGTCTGGGCCCTCGCCTCGAGTCGCTGCTCTCATCTTCAAAGTCGTCTCCGCCTCGTTTTTGCCGATTTAATCGCTCAAGATGCGCCTTAGCCTGGCGTCTCGCTTGTTCGTGCTTCTCCTTGTCAGGGTCGGCTAGATTGCTAAGGATCGGATTGAGAAAGTTTCGGGCAACATAGAGGCCAGCCGTCATCTACACCACAGATGTCAGTATCGGGTATTGTGGCTCGAAGGCGGCTTCAAATTGAACTACCTACCATGCCAGCAAACAGCAAGATGTCCATGGCGACATCGCCGAGCTTACGTCGTTCCCCCATGCCGAGGACCCAGCGCAGCCAGGAGGCTGACTCTGATGGCATGAGATAGCAAGGAGCGAAGGATAGAAAAGAGATCGGCTGTCGGTGAATAGTCGGTTGGATGTAGTGTGATATGTTCTCCGGTTCAATCAGGCCGTCGAGGATCGAGTGTTGAGTGGTTATTGGGAGAGACAGACGAGCTTCGGACGATGCGAGGTTGATACATATGCGCGTCGCGGCAACGATTTTCTGCCACATGCAGCCGGAGAGCCAGTCCGGGGTGACAATTTAACTTGACACGCACACCTCACATGTGAGGTGGCACACCGACCGTTATCGGCGGAGTCGAGGTTCTGCCGCTCTAATAAAATCATTAGAACTCGGGAATGACTAATTGGAACAAAGTCTAAACAAATTAAATTTAGTCTTTCATATTTCAAATCAAATCATTGCTCTGTTATCAGCATCTCTCCAAGTTCTCTGCGCAACCACCCTTCAGACAAGTTGCCGTCGTTATTTCTTTCCCCCCTTCAGTCATGCCCAGCACTAGTACCTCGGCGGCTAGCGCTAAAAACCGGTGCACGGACCCGTCCCTGCCGCACACCAACACCTGGACTGCGCCGCGGATTGTTTACATTGGATGGGAACCTCGACGGGGTTTCGAGCCCGTATGAAAACATTGGTTCCATCCCCTCCATCATACCTTATCCCCGCGACGTATAGCCCTCTTGATCTTGCGCTTATACCCTCGCATTCCTTCAACACTCGAATCTCACTGAAAAGGTGGGCATACTCTGCTTCTGCCAACCTCAACGCTCGCTTGACGCCCAGTTTTGCGACAAACTTGCCGTTCCTAATCAATTGCTATCAGCAAAACATTATCCGATGCCGCCACGCGCGCGCGCAAAGCCCGCCTCTGCTCTAGCTGGCCTCATAGGATCTGACTCAGAGCCCGACTTGGACGCTTTCGACGAGTCTGAGATTCATGCGGCGCGCACAATGAGCGTTACGAAGAAGCCCCGCGGTAGACCTCCAGGTACCGCCAGCAAGGTGACAAAAGCCGTTTCCCGAACGACACGCCGAACAAGTGGCAGGGCCTCCGCAGTGCCCGAATCAGTAACGCGACCAACTACAACGAGAGGTGGGCGAAAGGCGCAACAATCGGCACAGGACGAGACCGTAACCTTCGAGGATATCGAACCGCCCGCAAGTGTTATGTCGACGGCAACAAAGAAGGGGGTCCGCGGCCGCCCTAGAGGCGTCACTGCCTCTGCCACGAAAAAAATGAATAATGACACATCTCTGTTAATTCCAGCGAGCGCTACAAAACGACGCGGTCGACCCCCGCGGCAACCCGTGCAAACAATTGAAGAGATTCCGGAAACCCAGCAAGAAGACGCAATGGCGCTAGATGTTCTAGCGGAAGAAGATGAAAACATGAACGAGCAACCAGTGCCAACCACTGAGCCACCCGAGTCATGGACAGGCTATGATGTTGGCGATGTGTCGTTGCGCCGGCGACTGGGAGACCTTACAAAACAATATGAAGGCCTGGAGATGCGTCACCGAGATCTACGCGAAGTTGGGGTTAAAGAGGCCGAACACAATTTTGAGCGACTCAAAAAACAAGCCGAAGAACGAACAGCCGGTAAGTCTTGTTTAGAATATATTAGAAAGTCAGAGGACTAATCCCATCAGCCGCAAACCAACTGATCGCCGAGCTCAAAGCCGAGCTTGCAGCACAGACTGCGCTTGCGAAGGACGGCGAGCAATTACGAAAGCAACTGGAAGAAAGCGAGGCCAAGGCCGAGGATCTTGAGGGTGATGTGGCGCGACTGAATAACTCTTTATCAGAAGCCAAGGCAGAAGTCAAGGCAATTCACTCGAAACTTGCTGCTGTCAGGTCAAGAGAAGTGAACTCCGAGAGCTTCATGGAGAGCAGTGGAATGGCAAACCGCACAGCACAGGCTGAAGCGGCGCATGCCGCACAAGCCAAGGAAGATCTGTACGCAGACTTGACAGGCCTTATTATTCGTAGCGTCAAGCAGGAAGAAGGAGAGAATGTGTTCGATTGCATCCAAACCGGACGTAATGGCAGTAAGTTTGAGCGACAGGGAACACTAGACGTGCAGATGCTGACCTTATTTGTAGCTCTACACTTCAAGCTAATAGTCGCGAACGGCGAAGGGTCGGATAGATATGAGGACATGACATTCACCTACCAGCCACGCTTCATTGACGGCCACGATAGGGATCTACAGGACATGCTCCCGAATTTCCTTGTCACAGAAATCGAGTTCGAACGACCTGAAGTAACCAAATTCTACACACGGGTGTTCGAATCAATGACAAGGCGCATTGATGAAGCAGCGAGTGACACGGAATGATGTTGATGCGGCGGGATATGTTGGTTGCTAGTGATACCCCAGACTAAGTGTCTTATACGATGAACGTATATAGTATATAAATCGCATGAAAGCGATGACTGGACACGTCTTGGTTCGGAAATCAAGTGCTCAAGAGAGAAAGAGGGCGATCATTGTGGGAACCTTGTTGGCAGACCTTGGTGTTCTGGCTTGAAAGTAGCAGTTCATCAAGGTTACGAAGCTGTCCGTCAAGGTGTGTTGGATGATGCCGGTCACGGGGCAATGTGTCTTGGTTAAACAAGAGCCCTTCTAAGAAGCTTAAATACCTTATCTTGACTCGGCAGAAATGAGAGTTATTATATACGGCCTTGATGCAAAGGTTTGGTGATAGCCCATAGACAGACGAAGTAAGACACACGTGCAGGTTGGCTGGTTGTCAACCGCTCCAAGAGACGAGACTGGCTGTGGAAGCTGTTAAAACGTCGTCGAGTGAAGCTTTGGCGCAGCCAACCACGTGTAAGAAAACCCGCTAGTGCAGGGGAGCTAGCGCATTCAGCCGGGATCCCCTCCCCTGCCAGGTACGTAATTCGTCGGGAAGGAACCCCCCCAGACGCGTCAAACTCGTCTAGGTCCCTGGGATTTCCACCCTCGCGTCTATCGTCGGTCACTCACCCCCATTCTGGCCACGGTTTTCGATTTCGTTCATTTGCACATCCACATCACCTTATACGAGGCTTTCTTTCTTTCTTTTGCCTCTCTTTTGGATACAACGGGGTGGTTTGCCTACTGCTGTCCTCCTCTTCTTATAATATTTTGTGACCGCCGTTCGCTGCGTCATGGATCTTTTCTTTTCTTCCTGAGAATAACTTAAAATCACTTTGATCCTCTCCGCCTCCTCCCCTGACTTACACCTAAACATCCCAGACCAGCCCAGACTCTTCATCACCTCGCCCGCTGTGCCTCTTCAGTCGCGTCGCCATGGCTGGCTTTAACCGCTTTGGCTTTATGGCCATTGCGGTGGTTTTCCACATAGTCTATATCTTCTCCATCTTCGACATTTACTTCGTCAGTCCCATCGTCTCGGGAATGCGACTCTTCAATGTCGAGCGACCTGAGGCTCCTAAGGCTCCCTCCGATCGGCTCGTCCTCTTCGTTGGTACAGCCCCCATGGCGCACATCCAGGCTGACCCTTTTGCTAATCACGGGCGCCTCTAGGTGACGGACTGCGTGCCGACAAGGCCTTTCAATCCCACCCCGAACCGCACCCCGAGTCCGAACAAGACCTCGTCCCTCGCCCACTCGCGCCGTATCTTCGCTCTCGAGTTCTTGAACACGGAACCTTTGGTGTCTCTCACACGCGCGTCCCAACCGAATCGCGGCCAGGCCATGTTGCGCTTATTGCTGGCCTTTACGAGGATGTATCCGCTGTCGCAACAGGATGGAAGATGAACCCGGTCAATTTCGATAGCGTCTTCAACCGCAGCCGCCATACTTGGAGCTGGGGCAGTCCAGATATTCTGCCCATGTTCCAGCATGGCGCCGTCCCAGGAAGAGTCGACGCCTTTTCGTACGGAGCTGAATTTGAGGATTTCTCCATGGATGCCACAGAGCTTGATTACTGGGTGTTTGACCATGTGAAGGACTTCTTCGCCGAGGCCGCTAAGAACGAAACCCTCAATGCCGCTCTTCGCCAGGACAAAGTGGTCTTCTTCCTCCATCTTCTCGGCCTCGACACCGCTGGCCACGGCTTCAGACCGTATTCCAAGGAATACCTCAACAACATCAAGGTGGTGGACCAGGGCGTCAAGGAGATGGTGGAGCTCATCCAGAATTTCTATGCTGATGATCGAACCGCCTTTGTTTTCACAGCCGACCACGGCATGACGGACTGGGGAAGCCATGGCGATGGACATCCTGACAACACTAGGACCCCGCTCATCTCATGGGGCTCAGGAGTCGCTCCCCCTGAGGTACACCCCGAGACCACTGCACCCGGACATGACGAATACTCGGCAGACTGGGGCTTAGATCATGTTCGCCGACATGATGTAGCCCAGGCAGATGTGGCTGCGCTTATGGCGTACCTAATCGGCGTTGAATTTCCCGCCAATGGAGTTGGCCAGCTTCCACTGAACTTTCTTTCAGCAAGCACTAAAGAGAAGGCAGAAGCGTCTCTTGTCAACACCCAGGTGATCCTTGAGCAGTACCGAGTGAAGGAGGAGAAAAAGAGGGCGACCGAGCTCCGTTACAAGCCATATGGTCCGTTGAGCGAGAAGAATCTCAGCCCAGAGAAGCGCACTGCCTCTATCCGCAGCCTCATCGAAGCTGGTCAGTACGAGGAGGCTATTGAGGAATCCGACGCCTTGATTTCTGTTGGACTCCAAGGCCTTCGATATCTGCAGACGTACGATTGGCTGTTCTTGCGCGCTCTCATCACCATCGGCTATCTTGGATGGATCGCCTATGCTGTTACAACCGTCTTGGCTCTGTACGTGGTGCAGGAAAGCGTTCCTCCTCAGCGCACTCCACTGAGTTCAGTCTTCTTCTCATCGGTTCTTGTTGCGCTTTATGCATCCTTCATCGTCTCAAAGTCCCCTCCAGCCTACTATCTGTATGCTTTCTTTCCCGTTCTGTTCTGGGAAGAGGTGTATGCCCGCAGAGGCAGCATTACCAGAGGATGCCAGGCCTTATTCGGGCATGTCAAATCTGGAGGAGCCGTGGCTGCTCTTATTTTCAATTCTGTCCTCTATATCGGTGTAATCCAGTCTTTGGTAGGGCCCTCTCAACAGTATCTCCAATTTGCTCTAACTCGTTCTAGGCATTGGGCTACATTCACCGTGAGATCTTGACGGGGCTATTCATCCTTGGAGCGTTCTGGCCAGTTACATGTGGTATCTCATTCTTGCGATCGCACTTGTCTCTAAGCCTTCTGTGGTTCTTCTCTTGTTTAGCCATGAGCACTTTTACCCTCTTGCCGGCCATGAAGATTGAGAGTATCCCACTTATGTAAGTCTTCGTCCGTGTGATTCCAGAGGGAACCGACGATTGACAGCAATAGCTTGGTTGGCGGTGGATTGATGGCTGTAGTCGGCCTTGCGTACTTGGTCCTTGAGGATTTCATCTTGTCAGACTTTTCATCTTTCAAGAGCAAGGCAACACGTCTTCACACCAGCAGGACGCTGCTAGGTGCCCAGGTCAGACTAATTCTCAGTGAATTGCGAGATGCAAGAGTCTGACATGAATGTTTGCAGATCGGACTGATCATCCTAGCAATGATTGTCACTCGATCGAGTGCCCTATCACTCCAGGCCAGGCTGGGTCTTCCCCGTGGAAATCAGGCTGTGGGCTGGGTTGTCTTAGGTGAGATAAGCGCATTTCGACAGCACTGCTTTCAGACTAACAATTCGTAGTTGTGTCACTTCTTATGCCTTTGGCATATCGGTTACAGCCCAACAGCCACTACATGCACCGCCTTGCGGTCATCTTTTTGACATGTGCCCCTACATTTGTCATTTTAACCATTTCGTATGAAGGCCTGTTCTATGTGGCTTTCAGCATTACTTTGCTAGCATGGGTTCGTCTTGAATACGCTGTGCAGACCTTTGCCCAGAGAAAGGCCAAGGAGGAAGCAGTCGTCGTCGAACAGCAGAAACGCGAGTTGAGTACCTTCCGGCCACTGGTTCTATCGGATGCGCGAGTTGCGCTCTTCTTTATGGTGCTACTTCAGTCAGCCTTTTTCAGTACTGGCAACGTTGCATCAGTCTCCTCATTCAGCTTGGAAAGCGTCAATCGGTTGTTCCCGGTGTTTGACCCCCTCTCACAGGGCGCTTTGTTAATTATCAAGCTCATGATCCCATTTGTGTTGATTTCGGCCAACTTGGGAGTGCTAAACAAGAGACTTGGTGTTGCACCATCAGCCTTGTTCATGGTGGTCCTTGCAGGAAGCGATATCCTGACCCTTTATTTCTTCTGGGTCGTCAAGGACGAGGGGTCGTGGTTGGAGATTGGGTCAACCATCAGCCACTTTGCCATTGCCAGCTTCTTGTGCGTGTTTGTGGCGGCGCTTGAGGTGGTGAGTGCCACATTCATCGCCGGCATCGAGATGGAAGACGAGAAGCAAGTGACGGCAAACGGAGGGAAGCTATTGTCCAAGCCCCAGCCAAATGGCAAAGCTTCATCAGCAGTCAAGGCAGAATAATTGCCCACGACACAATATAATAGAAGATAGATTAATGCATACAACTGATTCTTGCTCGGAACATGCGAATCTGGAAATGGGAAACTACCACGGAGTAGGTAAGTAGGTAGGTACAGACAATACTACTAATGTCAGGTATCTGACTGTCGCGAAACGCGGCTCAGCCGGCTCTGGTTTCATTACGAGCCATGTGATTGGGGCGGAGCGCTGAGGCCTATAGGGCTGAGAGAGAGACCACACGGAAGATGGCCGTAAGTCCTAGTGACCTGATTCCGAAGAGGTTGCATAAGAAGGATTCTACCATTGCTTGGCAACAACCATTCCTGCTTAGTTGCGCGTCGGTCACGATCACGAACAAGGGAGTCAACGCGGAGGAGGCGGCGCAGAGCAGAGAGTCTGGGGACGGAGTCGGAGCGGAGGTGTGGGTCGGATCAATTTGCGGGGCAATTGTCCTAATTAGGCAGGGCAGCAGTTACCCAGTGATGATTAGCATGTGAAAATGCCCAAGTTTTGGGGACGCGACGGCAGCTTCCGGAAAGTCACGCTGGATATTGTTTTGGAGGATCAAATAAATAGCCCGTGTCGTGTTGGAAGGCATGTCCTTGTTGACAGTAGCTCTTCTGTCATTGTTATAGAAGTCCTCTGCAGTTATGACGATGAGCGACTAGGGGTGGATAAAAGGCCCGTCTCTGAGATGAAAGAAAGACCGGAGATTTTCTCGATGACCCTAAAGTCCGTATGATGAATGACGGAGAAAACATTACCTTGGTATTCGGTACATTGTACGTCAGAACAGGCGGCTCTGTTTTGCTTTCCCCAGCTTTTCACGCGACACGCTCTGCTCGAACAAGCCGGCCACCCTGCCTCCCATCCAGGTCGACTAAGCTGAACTAGGGCCTACGGCCGCCATGGCCGACCAGGCTAGCCAGGGTCCCATTCACATGTCATGAACCGCCATGGCTCCGTGTCGAGCTCTCAATGATGTGTCGATCGATCCATTGAGGTTTCATGTGCATGTCTTTGACTATTTAGTGACCGGCGTGTCACTCCTCTGTCGACCTCCAACGCAGGCACGCGCCTGGAGACGCAGCATATCGCGCACATCACGCGCCCAACGCCGCAGTTCCATATTAGGTGGCCTTGACAAAACAGCGAGGAGGGTTACTGTAAAGTGATCTGGCATAGCTCCCGTCGACCCGAGCCGGAGGTGGCTTCCAGGCAGGGTAGGCTGGTCTTTTGGATGTGACGAGAAAGGACGCCGTCTCAGATGACGACCCATGCCGCCAAGTCGTCCCAATCTATCGTAGATGGATGTCCTGTAGATGTCATGCTCGACATTGTTTATAAAGGCTTGCCCTCCCGCATGCAAACAATCTTGATCTCGGTCGAGCGTTGCACCCGCATCAGCTCCATTCCACCTCAGCTGATCTGGACCAGGTCCTGGTCTGGCCTGATGTTTCGAGTCACCTCCAGTAACTTATTAGCAGCGCTCTGATGCGTCCGTCCCAGGCATTCCGCGTCGACCATTTAATTAGAGACCTGGTAATAAACGCGTCCTACATACGTGCTTTTTCCACGCCTAATTAATAAGATCACCTTCCGCGAAAGTACCAGTCGCTCGGAGATTGTACTTGATACGGCATCAATCAGCAACGGACACGGACCACGGAGCAAGCTTCAGCTGCGTGGGCTTTACGACTGAGCGCCGAGTACAGAGTACCTTGGAGGGGTTGGTAGGCCCGGAGGACGGGGGGCCACAGTGGAGTTGCGTCCTCCACCATCTCCGAAGCTGCAGGGTTAACAATACTGAAAATCTGGAGTCCACGCCCCGACGATCCCGCTATTTCTCTCCTTTCCTCTTGGAATTCGTCAAGTTGCTTGCGTCAAAGGGGAGAAACGGCACTGGGACATTGTTTCCCCAGGTTCGTTTTCTTTGTTCGTTTTGATAATTGGCCCCGTGGTTCAATCTAACTTTGTCCTTGGCTTTTTTCCCAAACGACCTACAGATCTCCAACTTGTTCTCCCCGCTCCCGCCGCTAATACGGCATCTCGGCGGTTACCTGTCGATTGCCTGACCTAGCCCCAGCTGTAAAAAGTACACTACCTTACCCACGGCGGAATTGGATTCACTGCCGAGAAACGACCGCCCAACTGTTTTGCTTACATTCGCCTGGTCCTGTCCGACCAGGTCTGGTTTTTTGCGTCACTGGCTGATTCATAGCCTCAATTTCATTGTTCGTCCTTTGCCTGGCTCGTAGCTGGAGGCAAAAAAGTCGAGTTACACGAGGTGGAAGGCAAGTACCCACAGGGTATTTTGCTCCTTTGCTCCTGCCAAGGAGGGCAAAGACGCGAGGTCGAAAGACAAGAGGGTTACCTGGCCGGTACTTCGTACCTGCCATCTTGGTTGGTGGTTCGCTCCTGCCGCGCTGTGTCGGTGCTGGCTGGTTGGTGCCTCCGGTGCGCAGCCCAGATCGCAACCTTCGAGTCCTCCTCCCCCTCTCCAAACCCCGACGTTCCTCGACTTCTCCGTTCCTCTCATCGCATCCTCGACAGCTGGCTGGAGTCGACTCCATGGACGTGGAAATGTCATCAGGCGACGGGCCGCCGCAGGCGCAACCTCAAGTGCTACAGCAACAGCAACAAGAGCAGCAGCCGAACCAGGCCTCGTCTGCCTCGGCGCCCGCGCCGTCTGCTCCCAGCACATCGACGTCAACAACCTCGGGGCAGATGAGTTTTCGGAGGTGAGTCGCCCGTTCAACTTGGGTTCAAGTCTCCAAGTGCTGATCCCCTCGTTCTATATGTAGACAACGAGCGTCACGCGCATGCGAGGTATGCACCTCTCCTTTGAGCCTCTAAAGTCCTCTGCCGAACCTTGGCTCCATGAAACCCCCCGTTCCCCTCAACATGAGCCGAGGCATCGGTGGGCACCACCATCCCACCTCCACCTCTCATCATGGCTCTAGACCTCGCCCGCCATATGATCGCGACTGCATTCCTTTCATTCCGGAATAACACTTGATTGAACCAACAAATGCTAATAATTTAATCTTTCTTAGACGTGCCACGCAAGAAAGGTACACACCCTATGAGCCTCATTCGCTCGTCAATCAACGAGACTTCATTCGCGCTTGGCTTCACCACCAACAGTGTCGCTAACATCTGCCGCGCAGGTTCGATGCGACGCAGCGAGCCTCGGTGTACCCTGCACCAACTGCGTCGCCTTCCAGATAGAATGCCGGATCCCAACCCCTAAACGCAAAAAGACCCAAGGCGGAGGCAATCAAACGAGCAAGGATTCCGACAGGTACAGCACTGCGTGCTAGTGTTCACTTTTGCCTTCTCTGCTGACCACGAGCTTTTGGACACACAGTGACCGAGGCGATGGGACCGAAGAGCCTTCACCGCGACCTGCGGCTCCCCCGGCGGCAGCTTTTCCTCCCCGACCTCCATCTGTCTTCCATTCCAATAATGGCACTCCTCCCACTACGTTGACTGAGGCTCAGGCCAGGAAAGAAGAAGTCGATAATGGGACCTATCTCGATCTTGTTATGAAACCAAAATTCACCCGCGCCCCTATCACCGAAGCCGGTCGAGTCGCATACCTCGGCGAGTCCTCCAACCTTACTCTCCTCGTTCACGATCGTCAAGGCTCAGCCGACGTTGTGCACTACCCACTGCCTGAGAACGTCCGCGGCTCACGCGCTCGTCTCACCGAGCTTGACAACGTCGAGATCAACATATTGCATCAACGAGGCGCTTTCTTACTCCCTCCGCGGTCACTATGCGACGAACTCATCGATGCCTACTTCAGATGGGTGCATCCCATCGTGCCCGTAATTAACCGCACCCGATTCATGCGACAGTACCGAGATCCCAAGAACCCTCCCTCCTTGCTACTCCTTCAGTCCGTCCTCCTCGCCGGTACTCGCGCCTGCAACAGCCCTCAACTAATGGACGCCAATGGTTCAACCACACCGGCTGCTCTCACTTTCTACAAGCGCGCCAAAGCGCTCTATGATGCCAACTATGAGGATGATCGTGTCACAATCGTCCAATCACTCCTTCTAATGGGCTGGTATTGGGAAGGGCCAGAAGATGTTACCAAGAATGTCTTTTACTGGAGTCGCGTGGCAACCATCGTTGCGCAGGGCTCGGGCATGCATCGATCCGTCGAACAGTCGCAGCTAAGTCGCTCAGACAAGAGGTTGTGGAAACGCATTTGGTGGACGCTATTCACCCGCGATAGATCAGTCGCTGTTGCGTTGGGTCGCCCCGTTCATATCAACCTCGACGACGCAGATGTGGAAATGTTGACAGAGGATGATTTCATCGAGGACGAAGCGGATCGCGTGAGTGAATATCCGCCTGACCCAATCCACGTCCAGTTCTTTCTACAGTATGTCAAGTTGTGTGAAATCATGGGTCTGGTGCTATCACAACAGTATTCAGTGGCGTCTAAGGGTCGACAACGAAACGCCATCGACCTCACCCACAGCGACATGGCCTTGGCAGACTGGCTCCAGAACTGCCCCAAGATTGTTTATTGGGAAATGCCGCGTCATCATTTCTGGTCGGCACTCTTGCACTCAAACTATTACACGACGCTTTGTCTCTTGCACCGAGCCCATATGCCACCAGGTGGCTCCTCGCGCTTCCCTGATCCTTCGCCCTACCCCTCACGCAACATCGCTTTCCAGGCCGCTGCTATGATCACATCGATTGTTGAAAATCTCGCCGCCCACGACCAACTCCGGTACTGCCCGGCTTTTGTCGTATACAGCCTGTTCTCTGCTCTCATCATGCATGTTTACCAGATGAGATCGCCCGTGCCTTCGATTCAGCAGGTTACGCAGGATAGGCTGCGGAGTTGCATGTCGGCCATGAAAGAGATTTCACGAGTCTGGCTTGTGGGCAAGATGGTCTATGCCTTATTCGAGTCGATCATTGGAAACAAGGTGCTGGAAGAGCGACTGCAAAGGGCCGAGGGCAAGCGGCATCGAAAGCTGCGTCAAAGCCTCTCACAGTTAGAACAGCACAGCCGACAAGCAGAAGCACCAAAACGCAAATATGACGAGATGGCCATCGACTTTGGCACCAACACTCCACAGCCTCAAGAGTCGTACGAAAGGTCACGCCCCCAGACGCCGAGCGCCGGAAAGGGGGAAACAACAAACTCGATGCAACCGCCACCAGTTACATCACCGAATGCGCGACAGAGTGCGGTGGACACGTTCATGGGAGGGACGAATTCAAGGCCGCAGACCCGACCAGCAACCCCTTTTAATCCTTCTTTTTCCGTGCCGCCAACGCCTCCAGATCTATATCTAGTGACGAGAAATTCCCCTAACCTCTCGCAGTCACTATGGGAAAACTTCCAGCCTGATCAACTATTCCCGGATAGTGCTGCTATGCCATCGTTCCCGAACCTATCCCCAACTCAGACGCATACTGGCATTGAACACAGCGCAATGGCATCAGTGCCACCAGGGAACGGGCAAGGTGGAATGCACAGCCAGCAAGCAGGGCAGTTTCAGCAACGAGGAAACGGGATGCTACCACAAGGGTTCCAAGGCCATACCAATATGTGGCAGCCAAATCTCGACCCAAACTTGCCTGAAGGGCAGAGCCCCGATAGCTGGAGCACTGGGTCAGGTCAAGGTCAAGCTGTCCCGACAACACTCAATGTGGAGGACTGGTAAGTATTCCTGGAGGCGTCTCTTGAACAGTTCTCTAACATTTCTTCTTGTTACAGGTTCCAGTTCTTTGGCATCAACGGCACTGACCCTAATCACATCAATCTAGAGATGCCGCTAGGCTGAGGAGATGTAGAGGGGCAAATCTACGATGTTGCCTAGTTCAAGAACCGCCACCCAGGAACTTCTCCCGTGAGACAGAATGTGCCGAGAATCAGCAATGCTTATTTTGGACGACCCCGGAGGGGGATGAATCAGCCCCTAAGCCCTGATGTTTGTGATGATATTGGGTGATGGAAAGGCTGGACATTTAGCCACGGATAAGAAGGCTCATGAAAATGACACGGCCCTTGCAGGCCCTTGATGATATTCCCACAACCTGATATCCAGGGTTTGACGCTCCTTGAGAGCCCTTTCTAGTACAAAACGCAACGGAGATTGAGACAAGTGGTTGTGGAAAGGACTGGATGTAAAGCAACCAGGCGTCCTTCGACAAGCCTATCTAGAAGAGTGCAGAGGAAATGACTTCGGTTGGCATGCACAACCAACAAAGGCCTATGGAACGACGACGTTGAAACATTGAACCAATCTAATTGGCCTCTACAGCCTATTGCGCATATCATTATCCACCAGAAGCTGACGTCCACGGTGTCCATATTGCAATCTAAGACAGCGGGGGCCATTTCTTGATGCTCCTGTCCCGTCATGTAAGGACGTCCAGGCGCCTTCTGGAAGGATTTTCAGGGGACTTGGGGACAGTTCTCAGGGGCTGAATAGGCCCGGGTTAGTGGGGGTTCCACGCTATCCGTGACGCTGGACCAGAGCGGGCGGCCAATCCTAAGGGGGAAAGTCCAGATTTCAGTGGACCAAGTGGCCTCCACGCGGCCTTGTTCACCCACCTAACTCGTCACTTGGGAGGGTTCCTTGATTATGCATAATCCTGTATGCTCGCAGTTGCTGATTGCTCACCTTTCTCCTATTAATTCCAACTCGATATTGACTCGAAACGAGGTCAAAGTCCAGGGATCGAAGCTGCCGCGCTTGCTGGAATGGATTGGCTTATTTACAGTTGAGTTGGTGTTGGTCGAGTCCAAAAGACTCAGCGCGGCCGCTTGCATCACTTGCGTAGGTACCCTCGCTCCGTGCTACCACAATCGACGACCTTGTTTGGCCTTAGCTATTCCCGGAGTTTGGCTGGCGGTGGCCCCGTCGAAGCAACCTTGTCCCGACCGGCCACGACCACGACCACCTACCTCGACCAGAGCACACGGCAGAATCTCGAGGCCGCAACGAACAACGACTACACCCAGCAGCTCCAATCCTTTTTTTCACCCATATTGATGGCTACTAGAGTAGATGCAGCGCTGAAGCACAGGCATCATTGACCTTGGCACATCTTACTCATCATTCATTCCTCCTCCACCGCCAGCGAACGCCTCCCCTGGCGAACGTCCCGCCGTCTATCTCCGTCTCTGTCTGTCTCGTCATCTCGCCTCTTGCGTCCTTCCCATTTCTTGGTACGCTGTCTAGACTGTATGACTGCTACGTACGACGAGAGGGGCAGTGCCATAAGTCCCACGCACTGATGCAAAGCCGCACCTACATAACCCGCGAGCTTCCGTCGTCGCCGAGTTGGCGGCCATCATGACCGACCTGAGACGCTCTGCGAGGCCCTCGCCGCACAGGTCTTCGTCAGCCCTGGCGCCCGCCTCCCGATCCTCAGATTCCTCCTCCGTTCGGCCACGAAACCGCCGTCTCGTCAGCACTGTCGACGACGACGACGACACCGCTTCCTCAACCACACTGCACGACCGGGACACCAGCCGCTCCCGTCGTGGTCGCAATCTCAACATCCACGATACTACTGCATCCCCCTCCCCTGCCCGAAGCTACGGCCTCTTGTCTGCCCTCAGCCCCGCCAACAGCCGCTCCGCGAGCCCTCTTCCTTCGTCACGAGCTGACGCCGGCCCTCATCGCACTAATAGTGCGGCCAACTTGACAAACTTTCTCAATGACTCGCTGACGCAGAGCTGGGCGTCTGTTCAGGGGTTTGCGTCCTCTCTCATATCGGGCGAAGATGGCCCAACCAGGAGGTCCCAGTCCCATAATCGAGCGGGCTCTCGGCCTGGGACGTGGGACAGGGACTTTTCTAGCAATAATACCTCGAGGAAGACTGTTGGTGCTTGGGGCCCCGCGCCTCCCAAGGAGCCAGGACTGGATGACATAGGGGCTGGTTCGCGGGCAGAGCGTGAGGCTGCACTCAAGGCAGCGAAAAGAGCCATGGTGCTGGAGAGCCACGACGGTGTTAACGGGGGACTTGATGTCAGCGGAAAGCACAAGCGCCGCAATTCAGATGAGTCCGCCGCGGAGCAGCCCCATCCCCAGGAGTACTTGGTTTATATCCACAAGGTCGAGCCCACCGACACTTACGCAGGACTTATCCTGAGATATCAGTGCAGGGAGGATGCCTTCAGAAAGGCCAATGGGCTCTGGACTCGGGACAGTGTGCAGATGCGCAAATGGTTAACGATTCCAGTCGATGCCTGTGATGTTAGGGGACGGCCATGCGATCCCCCGTCTTGGCAAAACGCACATGGAGTTGATTTGCTCGCCCCAACACCTGCAGCTGAAGACGGCAGGTCTAACTCGGAGGCGACTCACGATGACTTCTTTAGCCGACCGACCAACGGAACGCCCTCAGAAACTAAGCTGGCCGAGGAAGAGGAGAAGCCATGGACACATGTTCGCTGGGTCAAGATTGATTCTTTTCCACAGCCAGTTGAGATTGCACGGGTTGCACGGAACGCGATGGGATACTTCCCTCCGCGACGGAAGAAGAGCATTCGAACTATTTCAACATTTTCGACGCCCCGACAAAGTCTTGACTTGTACAGCAATCCACCCGGATCCGCAGGCACCACGTCCCGCCGCCAGAGCTCTCTCGGCCACCGACCCCAGTTCTCAGGAACAGTAACTTCAAGCCCTGGACGAGCAATTAGTGAAGGCGGGGAGTCTTTACCATCTTGGATGCGGCGACCTGGAGGCGTGGGCTCTATGGGCCTCAATTCACGGGCACCTGGGCCGGACAAGGACTATCTTAATACATGGACCAAAAAGCATCTCCCGGGGCTTAATCTAGATGGGCTCCCATCCATGTCAATCATGGGCTCAGAAACAGCCCACTTCGGCTTCAAATCAGGAGAAGCATCGGGACTGGTTGAAAATCATGCAGGAGAGGGGCAAGACATCAACTCGACAACACAGCAGGGAAATGGGTTAGACAAGGCGGCAGCAGCTGTTGAGACCTGGCTAAGGGGCGCCCTTTCACGAAAGCCAAGCTCGCAACTGGACAGAATTCGGGGCAGACCTGAACGCGAGGGTGATCTGATAGAGTTGACGGACACGGGCAGCGATGATGGTAGGCACCCGATGGGAGAGCCAGCCAGCCTGATGGGAGCACTTTCGATTGGGAGCAGCAGCCGAAGCGAAGGCGATGGAGTTGTCAGGGGACGAATGGTGGGATCAGCAGCCAAGGGCGGCAAAGACGATTAAAATGACCACACTATCCACACGGATTTGAAGCTGGAACTCGGCACGAGAGATCATGCTGTCCGAGATAGAAGTGCTTGGGTTGGATCAAGAATGGCGGCGTTTCGTTGCTGGCGAGTTAATCATATTGGAGGGCTTGACTGGGCTGTACAGGGAGGTGTTCTGTTGTTGAAACTACTAACCTTTGAGCTGCGAGGCGTTGGGAGGGCATTCGCGATTCTTCAGGATACTTGATGCTGCATAACTTATAGCAACTGAACTGAACTTGACTAGCAAGAAGATAGGTAGCAGATTTAACATTATTGGTGGGGCAAAAAGGTCCATCCATCCATGAATATTAGACTCAAGTGTCTTTAGACTATGTCACAGTCTCAGAAAATGTGTTTTGTTTTGATACAATATAGACAAGAAGGGTTGTCATTCATGATGTGGCTTCCGGGTTGCATGTGATGCCCGCTGTCCCTTGCTTTAGCGCGCGACAAGCCCCCACGTCATCCCTCGCTAGAATTCGATCTGCGTGGCCGCTCTTCAACACCGCCCATCAGCCACACCATGCCCATCACGGACGGCGCATAAGTATCCCGACATTTATACTACAACCGTAGCTTTCGCTACTGGCGAGTCGCAGCCAGAATGCCCATCTGCATTGAATGCCGACACCCCGTCAAGACGCTCTGGACGCAGTACTCTGGCGCAGGGGACAAGGCCAGCGGGCACAACATCCGCCTCACAGTGTGTCGCAACTGCGGCCGCTTCTGCGACAAGTATGTCGAGCATGACTTTGTCGTGCTCTTTATCGATCTGGTGCTCATAAAGCCCCAGGTGAGTTCTTCTGTTGCTCCTTGTTTCGGATGATGATACTGACATCGGCTTCAGGTTTATCGTCATCTGCTGTATAATACCTTGATGCGTGATGATGATCGCTTAGATGTACGTCGAAGAGATTATGTATAACCGGTTTCTACTAACACATGTCGCAAAGCCTTCCATCGTCCGGCTGGGAATTCTGCTACTTCTGTTCGACGTGTATCTGACCTGGGCACGTATCGAAAAGCAGACGTTGCCCGATGCCGTCCCAGGCGAGAGCAACCTGGGGAAGCTCGCGCAGCAGTCAATTGTCTTTCAGTATCTCTTCTTTCGTGAGTATCTCATCTACACACATTTCAGCTCTGGTGCCCCATACTAAACTTGGCCTTTGTAGTCATATTCTGCGCCCTCTCCACGGCAGCCTTCCATCTAAGCATCCGCTTCCTAACCTCATCCATCTTCTCCCCCCTCAACGCCGTCGGTATCCTCCCTCGATACCCTCGGCCCAACTCGGTGTCAACCGCCCTCCTCGTCTCCTCCTCAACCAAGCTATTCCCTATTCTCATGGTCATATGGGAGTACGACGTCCCAGCTGCTGCTCGGTCGCTCGGCTGGGCTGTTGTGGCTAACAACGTCGAGGCCCTGCGCATCCTCCTCGACTGCGGCTACTTGACGGCATGCCTTCTCGCTATCGCGGGGGCAGCCTCACGCTGGGTCGTTGGCCGAGCCGTCTTGCTTGCTGCCGGGCTCGCAGACGTGGACCCGATTGACGAGAGCAGCGTCGCAGCAGACGGGAGAGCATTGTGGGCATTGCTAATGTACGCGAAAGAGTGGGCAAGTCGGCTTGCTGTCGGGTAGGACCATCCGAAACTACATAATCACAGCATGGGACTTGAAGAGGAGGATATGGTCTGTAAAGCGCAATTCGGCTTGATGTAATAGGCGTCCAACTCCGTTTGTAAAAAAGACATGATACCAGCAAGGGACAAAACAACCAAATAAAATTACAAGCGTATCACGGTAGCCCTCTGGGGCACAAGCAAGCCCATCAGTCCCGTCCGTCCATCTCTTGAACAGCTTTATGTATCTAGTCGAGGTACTCTTCTCGGATGCCGCTTCGTCTCGGCGCGATCAGGGGGTGCAGTTGGGCGAGGAAAGTGATGGCCCACATGAGATAGCAGCTCACGATAGCCAGGATGAGTGATGACCGCCAGAGCCTACAGTCCAGCCAGAGTCAGCATATCGAGATGTAGAAGCCGTGGGCGACAGCGGCCGCAAGCGATAGATCCAAGGATGCAAGGCCGGTGAGGACAACAGAATGGGAACTGACACTTGGTTTTCGCCCTTGGGAGCCAGGAACCACGACGCCGCGCACAGGGCCGCGATGACAACGAGGCCGATAAAGACGGCGTATCTACAAGTATTGCGATTTTGGTCAGCCCTTCCACGCGTCCTGGAAAGCTTGGAGCAGGGGCGGCGTCTGCGAACCCTTGAGCCATGTTTGCGGTTGCGCTTTCGTCAATGAGAGTCGGATCGAGCCTATTCCCGCCGGCAGGAGAGCTTCGCTGGATTAAAGCGGGTGATGAGGGCGTCGAGTTTGCGCTTGGGGAGGGAGCTTTGGGAGGTTCGGAAGTCGTCAATAGTTTGGTAGCTTGTTGCTGGATTGGTTGCATCACTGAGAAGCGACACGGAGCTCCGAGCTGAGTCAGCCAATTAGGCACGGTGGCTTACCCTGAAGCGTCAAGCTAGGATTGGATGGCATTGAGGATCCAAGGTCAGCTGTTAATCAATGTAGGCACTCACGACGGACATGGTTTTTATAATTTCTATAGATATATACTCTATCTAGGCGTCATTCTCAAACTTTAGATCTGCCTCCTTCCGCACAGCTCCATATATGCTATTCATATCTCCCCTGACCCCGATGTGCTCCTTCACCTGAGCCAAATGGGCATCAGCACTCTCAACACTCCGGAGCCTAGCTCCAGCAGTCTTGGCCAAGTCGAGCGCATGCCTTGCATCCTTCCGAGCCAGGTCAACTGAAAACAGTGGCACCTCGCGCTTGTGATAGTCACCGTTGAGCATGCGCGTGCTGCAGTCAGCGTATGCGCCTCCGAACAAGGTCTCGACAAGCTGGTGGACGGGAGCAGTGCCCAGGCCCGACTTTTCCGCGACGACGTGAACTTCAGCCAGCTGCTCGACCATGTTGAGGATAAGAGTGTTGCCCAGGACTTTCAGTGTCGACGCCTTGCTGTACGGCTGGTCGGACAGGACAATCTCGGCCCCGGACGTCACGCCCTTGAACCACGGCTTCGCCTTTGTGACGCTGGCCGAGGGACCGGCGAGGACGCTGATAAGTTGCGCCACGTCTGCCATGGCGGGAGTTCCAAATACGGGTGCAGCGACGAACTCGCCGCCCTTGTCCAGAACATCCTTTGCGATGCCCTCTATCGTCTCGGGGTGGATGGTTGAGCTCTCGATGAAGAGCTTGCCCCTAACGTCGCTCTGGAGGAGTGTCTTGTAAGTCTCCTGGACGGCCTCGTCGTTGGCAACGCACGAGAAGATCACGTCTGCTCTCGAGACCCCATCAGAGAGGGACTCGACGACCTCCGTCTTACCCCTTGGAAGGCTGTTGCCGAACTCAAGGGCCCGCTGAGCTGAGCGATTATAGAGGAGAAGGGGGCTATCGAGGTTGCCTTTTTCAACGATATTTTTGCTCATCCCCTACTATCAGTCAGTTGAATTGCTTGGATAATGTGCTCTACCAAGTTACCCTGCCCATATTGCCGAGGCCAATCCAGAGAAGTGTAGGAGCCATGATGTCGATTATAATTGGTGTGAACTTGTAAATCTGCAATTATTCCCTCGGCTTGTGGTAACTGTAGCTCCGGCGACTTTCCTTTTATATCATGACTGAGTCCGAAATTCGGCACTGCCGAGCCCGCAACCAACACTGACATTTAGCTTATAAATGGTGCATTCGTATCAAGCTTTGAATAGGAAAATGCTGCGCTCCGACGCTCACGAATTGATCGGACTTGTTCCCTTACGAGACATAAATTGCCTCTTCGGTCTATGTCCATCACGAACAATGGTCAAATAAAGCCATGTCAGAGGATGACTTGCACATACAGCGTCGAGCTGCAAGCCAAAACTGAGTTGGTCCCTCTTACATCTTATCTATACCCTGGAGCTCCCCGTATTCTGTTGCGGGGAGCTTTGGTACCTGTGGGAGTCCAGTTACACGTATACTCGCAGTAGCAAGAAACTCAATTCAGTAGCTCACGAAGCCTATTGCAAACTACTTAAGAACATCTTTTCCTAGCCCCAAACCAGTCATGCTCATAATACCGTCAACATCCATCATCGTCGTCACAGTTCGCTAGCTAGCGATATCGGCGCTAAACCTGGGGCTTATCAGCTTATCGCACGGCAGCTCTCCACCAAAAAAAGCTGCGAACCTCCACTATCCGAGTCCCATCTAAGTCCGCCCGCGCAGCAACTAACTTGCTTTTGACTCACGGCTACTCGGGGGTTGCACTCTGTCCTCTTTCTCAAATCCACAAGGACAGAATATAGGCGTGGCCCTCCCTCCAGAAATGCTCTGCAGCTAACACTGATCTTTCTCCCCCCAAAAGACCGCTCTTACTGGCTCTATCCGCAGGTCATCCGGGGGGGCTGCTGCCCTTGAAGCTCGTCTACTTGAATATCTACGCCCGTTGGGGCGGGGAACAACACATCACCATTTGCTCATTGCTACCAGCAATCATGAATTGGCCCCACGTATGGAAGAAAGCATCTTGCTGCGGTAAATGTCTCTCAGTGTCTGAACCGCGCATCGCGGCCGCTTCAGCACATGTCGCAAGCACGGTCCGGCTTCGGTGTCGCGGCTTTGCATCTCAGGCCCGCGACGAAACCTCGCCGCCATCATGTCTCGGCACCGGCGCCACTCGCCGTATGTCAGCAGCGTCTGAAGCCCGTATTAAGAAGAAGATCCTTGATCGAGTATGTCAGCCCTTTAGTTGTACTTGAATCATTTGTTGACGTATCCTTTAGGATTTCATAGTCTCCATCCTGGAAGTCTCGGCAACCAAGCGAGATGCCAAAGGCTACCTCCAGAAGTATGCCGACAAGAACCCCAAGCCTCTCGTCGAGGCTCCCCTGTTCGTCCAGGGCGATCCGCAACAAGAGACGTCGTCCTCCGTTGCACGACCGTTGCACGTGGCCATTATGAAGCTCCGTGCTCCCCAAGAGATCGACTCCGAGACCCTCCGTGGAGTTGCGAATACACTGTCCCAATTGCGCAAGCTTGGTCTGGTGAGTGTGGTGGTTGTCGACTGTGGAATCGAAGAAAACCGCCTTACTTTCCAAGACCAAGCTTTCCGTCTTTGCGAAGCCATTGATGGTTTTGGGGACATTGGAGCTTCTCTGGTTAAGAATGCTTTTGTATGCTCCGATGATCCTTCGCCTGAAGGTGTTGCTCCGTCGATTCTGTCGGCCGACATCCGGGTGGAAGACCAGGGCTTCATCGACCGCATTCTTCGCCATGGGAAGATGCCGGTCATACCTTCACTAATCAGCCGTAATGAAACTGAGCCGGCGCAGCCGGTTGACTCGAATAAAATCGTTCTGGGTCTTACCAAGTACTTCACAGGCTTGCAACTTGATCCCTCCACCAATGGTGAGACCAAGTTGACACATCCCAAGCCAATTGCCCTCGTCGAGAGAATCATTCTTCTCGATCCGCTCGGGGCTATCCCAATGACAGGACGACCGGGCGCTTCCCATCGGTTCATCAACCTCGAGCAGGAATATGGATCGATCCTTAAGCAACTCATGGGCCCGGATGGCTCCCCCCTTGCGGATGAGTGCCACCTTCGTGCCTCCATCACGGCACATGCTGCGAACCTGACTCTGGCCAAGGATGCGTTGGAGATGTTACCTTCTACTTCTTCGGGCCTCATTACCACACCCGACGCCGCCGCCAACATAGTCGCTACTACCTCTAGGCCAACAGAATCACTTGACGAGGAGGAGCCTTTCGAGTTTGACGGGATGGTTACAACCCGACGCAAGAAGAACCCCTTACTACACAATCTGCTCACAGACAAGCCTGTCTTCTCATCCTCGTTGCCTATGTCGCGGGCACCAGCCAATTCGGGCAAGAAACCGGCTGTTGGAGCGTCAACAGGCTCGACTTTGCTCAAACGAGGCATGCCTCTTACAATATTCCCCGACCCTCGGGAAAACCCATGGCGTGCTCCTCAGCCCGGAGGCCCCAGGCTTCGTTTGACTGACAAATGCATCGATCTCCCTCGACTGGTACACTTGATCGAGGATTCGTTTGGACGCAAGTTGGATGTTGACGACTACCTTAACCGGGTTAATGAGAACATTGCTGGTATCATCATTGCCGGAGAGTACGAAGGCGGTGCTATATTGACATGGGAGCGACCGGAGGGTTTGGACGACCAAGCAGCGCACGAGCAGGGCCGTTACGTCCCCTATCTGGACAAGTTTGCTGTCTTGAGGAAAAGTCAAGGCAGCGGTGGTGTGGCGGATGTTGTGTTTAACGCCATGGTTCGAGGTTGTTTCCCGGAAGGCGTCTGCTGGAGGAGTCGAAAGGACAATCCAGTGAACAAGTGGTACTTTGAGAGGTCGGCGGGAACCAACAAGCTGTCTGGCTGCAACTGGACAATGTTCTGGACAACTCTAGACCTGGATTGCCAGCACCCAACAGTTCGAGACTACGAGTCTGTGTGCCGTGGAGTGGAGCCTTCATGGGCAGACAATAAACACATATTGGATTGATGTGAGGAAGGCACAGGTTAAGAGCTAAAGGTTACAAGGTGCTGCGAAGGGAGCAAGCAAGGTATGGGTTGGTTCAAAACTATTGTCTACTGGCCGAAGCGTATGGAGTTTTGAAGGAGACTTTATGGAGCGATGCAACAAGAAACCTTTATTGTTTCTTTAGATGAGGACACATATCTGAACAGGTGCACATGTTAACGTTAGAGTTGCTTCATACATTCAACAGGCCTCGTCATCAAGGTGGCTTAATGACAATCAAGTGGCTGCGATAGGAACAGTTGTGGCTGATCTCGAGGGAAGATTTCCACGTGATTCCTTCTTCAGGCTCCCTCTACGTACCTTGTTGTGCAGAAGAGCTAGGGCCACCTGGCGGATCTGCAGGCAGGTCGGCGGCCCGTCATAGTGAAGCCTTGGGGGGAAGCAAGCCCCTGGAAAAGGGAAAAAAATGGCTCCAGCTTGCAGCTGCGACAGGGCATTTCGCTTCTGACAGCGTTCCCATATCTACCTCGACCTACGCTGACGCAGTAGCCAATTCCTACAGCTTGCATCATCCTCATCCTCCCTTTCCCTCCATCATACCTGGCAACTTCTCGACCTTGAGAGCGCAAATTATCCCATCTCGACAGAACCGCTCAATTAGTTTCTCGATCGATCCGAACATCCCGTCACGATGGATTTCCAGAAATTCGGCAAGAACCTCTCGTAGGTGCTCCCCTGGCGGCCTCAAATCAAAGACAACAGAGCTGCGCAATCAAACCCCCCGCGGAACTCTAACAGCGTCCCAATTCAAACTCGATCATGGCTCACCACGTCAAAATAGCAACATCGGGGCCCAAATCCAACCCTTTGCGTCGCGCACCTTCCAGTACACCAAGGAGCAGTTTGGACAGGCCGAGGACAAGGTGGGTTGAACTGCTTGCAACCCTGTCGCGCTGCCGCAGCTCGTGAACCTGACATGTGGCCTACAGACCCAGCTCCCTCCCGACTACATTGACCTCGAGAAGCGTGTCGATGCTCTCAAGCAGGCTCACCAGAAGATGCTCGCTGTGACGTGAGTTTTGACATCATTTCTTGTCCCTGCTCTTGCGTGGTTCCCCCCCCCCCCCTCGGGCGCGATAATCTGACACGCTGCGTATAGCTCGCAATACTCAAACGAGGCCTACGATTACCCTCCCAACATCAAGGAGACCTTCCAGGACCTTGGCCGCACCGTCAGCGAGAAGGTTCACCTTCTTTCCTCAGCCACCTCCCCCGCCGAGGCCCAGGCCGCCCTGGTTGCTCCTCCCACTGCCAAGCCCCAGCCCAAGACCTTTAGCCATGCCGTCGCCCGTGCCAGCTTGGCTAGCAGCCAGCTGCTTCACCAGCACCATACCGGTGCTGGTGAGGACCCTCTCGCGACCGCCCTGGAGAAGTATGCGCTCGCCTCGGAGCGTGTGGGTGAGGCCCGTCTTGGGCAGGATGCCCAGATTCAGAGCCGCTTCCTTGCTGGGTGGAACACTACGCTCAACACCAACTTGACATTTGCTACCCGCGCCCGTAAGAATGTTGAGAACTCCCGTCTCTCCCTGGACGCTGTCAAGGCCCATGCCAAGGGTACCACTTTCCGTCTCGGCGGCAACGCGCAAGGTGGTGAGCAACACGATGAGCAGGAGCTGAGCCCCGAGGCCCAGGAGGAGATTGAAAAAGCCGAGGATGAGTTTGTGACCCAGACTGAGGAGGCCGTTGGCGTCATGAAGAACGTGAGTCGGATCCTGAAAAAGCGATCTCGTTAATAGCGCAGTCACACTAACTGAACTAGGTTCTTGATACCCCCGAGCCCCTGCGAAACCTCGCTGAGCTCGTCGCTGCTCAGATTGAGTACCACAAGAAGGCGTACGAGGTGCTGAGCGAGCTTGCCCCTGTTATCGAGGGCCTGCAGACTGAGCAAGAAGTGCGTCGTGCCTCTGCTTTTTGAGTATAGACACGTTGAAAGGGGCTGACATTTTGTGCTCCAGGCCACTTACCGGAAGAGCCGCGAGGACGCTTCCTAAGTCAGCTTTGAGTAGCTCATGAGTGACTTGGTATAGTGTTGCTCGAAGTTGCGTTTTGGCCTTGGCGGGTCGATTATTGACGGGCTCTGTGATTCCGGAAAACCCAGCCTTGTATTGTGCCTTTTTCCAGTTTTTCCAATTTTTTTTACGTTTACCTGTGTCGAGATTCCATGTTATATGTCTGGCAGGTCTCAGGTATTGTCTTGACCAAGGTATTGAGATACCAACCAACTCAAGATGTGAGGGTTTCTTTTTTCCTTATACGTGTAACATTTCCGGGGATTTGAAAACTATCTCCGGGATTGAGACACTCGATGATGCGTGTCCCCTAGAAGGCTGTAGTGTGAGGCTCGTCTTTAGGTGGCTCGTGGTTCTTGGATTTACTAGAATAGATCGAGTCTCATGACAATTGTCACTCGCCATCCGAGTTCTGCCATAGGAACTATGGGTATAAATTGCGCTGTAGAATGGACTCCCGTTACCGAATTGCCCAAATACTGTCTCAAGACGTACTCGAAGTGCTTCCGTGATAATGATGCGAGATAGTTGATTGAATATCCGGGTCTCCACGTGACCGGGCACGTGCCGGCCAAGTCGGCAATGCTGGGGCTAGAGTCCAATGAGGTCAATTCAATTTCCTCTGACCATTCCATCAACCTCGAAGCCACGACGACGCAATTGCCAATTGACCTCGCCAGCATGCGGCCGACAGCTCGTGTGTTTGCGCGCTACCTGGAGGCTGGTACTCCCACCGGCCTCACGGGTCTTTGGACTCATGCCACGCCACGATCGACCCTGCTGTACCTGTACGGCACGACGCTCAGCAAGCTCCAGAACATCCCCGAGACGTCCATGTACCGCCAATCCGTCGAGGCCGTCACCACGCACCGCATGTCCCTCGTCGAGAAGATGATCCCGCCCGGCCACGAGGAATGGGCGGCCCGCGCCAAGGAGCTCGTCAGCAAGAACGCCTCCCAGTTCCGCGTCGCCAGCGGCCGGGTCGACGGCAGCGAGGCCCACACGGTCAAGATCGGCGACAAGATCTTTGTGGTGGGCCGTAAGCACCAGGAGGGCGACATCCGGCTTGAGGAGTGGAACGGCGAGGAGGACGAGGGCCCCGAGCCCGAGGGCATCCGGACGGCGGAGGAGCGTAAGGATCAGGTCGTCTGGGCGGAGCGGAAGCCGCTTGAGGATCACGAGAAGGTTGAGTGGGAGGATGAGCCGCAGTTGACTGCGGACCAGTGCGTTTTCCCCTTGAAATGACGGGCGGAATCGAAGGAGGGAGGCGTTTTCGAGTCTTGGGCTAATAACTCGCGCTGCAGGATCTCGGAGCTTGAGCACAAGATTGGTGCTGGCCTCATCGAGGAGGTCATCCAGGTTGCCGAGGGCGAGCTTAAGTTGGTTGAGACTATGGAGAAGACCAAGGTGTAAGTCTCTGCTTGCTGTTGACGTCCTGTGAGCTATACTGACAAACCAATTGCAGCTGGGAGGACCTCGAGGACAAGCCCGTCGAGGGCCAGTGGACGTACTTTGACCGAACCAACTAAAGCGGCCGTCGGAGGGGTAAAGTATTGTTTTGTAAAAGTAGAGGGAAAGCCGTGTACATACGCCGATGGTGCTGGGTTTCTGGGCTGGGTCAATAGAAATGAGCCGAGAGAGAGCTCGGATTGATCTTAGCATCTCTTGCACGCAGCTGATATCGCATCTTGTGTGAATTTGACTTGTCGTGATTGCCTTAGGGGTTTGTCATTGAGGGCTAAGCAAGCACTCTCTACCTTACTGTCTAGTTGCATACATAAGTCTATATTGGGACCTACTGGTTAATTTGCCCTATTCTTATAATTTCTTAATGTAGTGAGCGATGTGCTATCTGCGTCCTCCCCCCCCAGGCAATGCCATATCGTGGTGGGGCAGCTTCGAAGACTTCACTCAACCTCGCACCCCATCAACATCACCACTCAACCACAAACATAAAAAAAAAATGTCTCTTCTGGATCCCCCATTATTCTTACAGCAAGGCAGGTCCCACAAACGCAAGAGGCCTATCTTTTCTCAGGATGACGACCCTTCCAGCTCACGCCCATCTCACCTGCCTCCCGACTCGATCAATCCTCTTAGCCATCCTCCCAGCCTCGTCGCCCAGTTCGCTCTGGCTGGCCTGTCGGAGACGGATCTAGACCCAGCTCAACAGATCCCTGATTTCCCGCACCGAGGCCTCGACCGTGGCTCCAACAGCCGCAACGTCGAGCCCGAGAGCGAGGTCGAGGCTGACGATCTAGAGACAGACGGCGATGAAGCAGCAGCACGTCCTAAAAAGAAGACCCCCCAGCGAAGACGTGGCGGCCACTTCGATGTGCTGCTGCAGTCTACCCAC
>JABFFE010000878.1:0-34115 GCA_013623625.1 Fusarium setosum | reverse complement strand
AAATTAATATTTGCGGGTTTAATAAATATTAAAATTATAATAGGTTCTTAAAGTTAACTAACTCTGCAATGTTTATTACGCGAAGCGCAAGTTAATTTTTAATATCCTTAACTATACCGCCTGCCCGTCTACTTTTCAGTAATCTCTCTGTGATTTCAATGATGACCTTAAACACTCTTTTAATATACTTCTCTTCCGCGTTCGAGTTACCACTGATGACTCTTATGAAGGTTTGGCCTGCTGCGCTACTGCCCGTGATATGAAACTCACCCTGGGCATTGACGGCATCTGTGACTTCTTTAGTCATCAGATTCGCATCGCTTTCGCATTGAGAATAGGCACGACTTGTTTTTGCGTCATAGGTATTACCCTGAGCGTCAACCTGGCGGAATACACTGGGTCGAACACGAAAGCATACAAGTGCGAACCTCGGCGTAGCAACTATCTCGAAGAGATCGGACCTTGTCCTGACAAGATCGGCAAGTGTATCCCCAAGCTTGCACGTATGCTGGATATGTTGTCTAAGACCAGCAAGACCGTACGAGCGCATCACGAACCAAATCTTTAGCGCGCGGAAACGTCGACCGAGTGGAATCTGCCAATCTCGGTAATCAGTCACCAGACCGGAGTTCGAGTGTTTATTCTCATAATATGGTGCGGAGATAGACAATGCCCGAGTCAAGTGGTTGCGATTCTGAACAAAAAGGCAAGAAGCATCAAAATTGACCAGGAGCCACTTGTGTAGGTTTGTATCGAAAGAATCTGCCATAGCAGTGAAAGGAGCTAATGTCTGGGCGTATTCTTGTATCAGAAGAGCAACGCCGGCGTGGGCCGCGTCGATGTGTTTCCATATTTGGGCGTTGATTGGTTCCTCAAGGACAGGACGTAAGGAGACAAAATCGTCCACTGCACAAGTTGATGTTGATCCAATTGTCAGGGTGAGGTAGTATGGCTCCAGACCTCTGGACCGGACATCATCAAGTGTCGCCTTGAGATCGGGACCCGTGAGACTGAGGTCATTCTCTTTCCAAGTCTTGATCGATGAATGCAGCGTACCCGCAATGGCAGCACCTTTGGCTGTAGATGAATGTGCTTGATCGGAAGAGAGAGCTACCAGCTTTGGTCGCAAAACAGCTATACGTGCATCACGTTCCGGAGAAGGGTTCGGAATACCCTCAGCATCACATTTTGCATGCAGATAACGCTCCCGAGCTGCGACCATACAAGTGACTATAGCCTCCGAAGCCGATCCTTGGATCACTCCACCGCCTCCGGATGGCGAACTGGATAAAAATGTCGGTGGAAGCGATAAAGCTTTTGCGACCCAGTCGAGCACAACAGTCTCAAGCTCGGTGCATGCCGGGCTGCACAACCAGTTAAAGGCTGGGGCAGTGAAGGCGGCGGAGAACATCTCACCCAGCAAGGATGGATATGTCGCACATGAGGGAAAATAGGCCATGAATTTGGGAGATTGCCAATGTGTCAAGCCGGGGATAATTTTGTCCGCTACGTCTGATAGGATGTTCTCCCATGGCTCAGGGACTTCTGGTGCGGACAAAGGCAACTGTGGAGCGAGGTATCCGGGCTTGACTGTAGGGAGAACGCGAAGTTCCGCCAGCTGTTCATTGTAGGAGATGACTATTCAGTAAGTCAGTGACAGGTTCGCTGCTAAAAATGTAGATACGTACTCTCTTCGACAACTGCATGAGCTGCCCTTCTGAACTCGTCGGCAGACATGCCTGGCTTCTTCTGTTCCGCCATTTCGTTGAAGGATGTTGTGTAGAATAAAGCGGATAATGTTGGCCAATTGAATTTTGAATCTGCTACGGGGAAATTCAACGTAGGATTGAGTTACGCCCTATGATGATTATTTATAACCCACCTCGCGGTTAACAGGGTGACATCCTCCGTGTCCAGCAGTTGTCAGGACATTGGACCAGCCTATCATATTTTGTTCCGCTTGACCATTCTCAGTCCCCATACGACCCACTTCTCGGCGGAATGGATCTTACCAATTCTGTGCGGAAATGTTTCCGAACAGCTGGAAAGAAGTTCCAAAATGACTACTCCAATGTGTAGAGCCGCTACTGTCAATCCGCCACCTCTTAGTTTAGCAAAGGAGTTCCATATTCCCCATCTTGTGCAGAGCGCGGATCGAGGTCTTCTTTATTAGGCTGGATTAAGATCTACTAGACAATGGTAGCTCGATTTGCAATGCCACGCCAGAGCTATTCCGACGAGCTTTTTAGAAGAGACTGGTGGTGGATTGATATGGCTCACGGAGTCTCTTCGACATTTAGGTCTCGAGATAACGGAATAAATCTGATGTGTTTTCGGAAATTTCCGAGCTCAATTTGCACGCTACCAGGCTTTATAAGTGAGCTAACTTCGCTAGTCTACGGTCACTGCACGTTAGAGCCATGTGCTACTGCTGAAACATGTTCCAATCCGGATAAATCCCACTAGGGAAAGAGAAATTTTATAAAGCTTTCGACAATCATCATCTGGTTCTCATGCTTCATCTTCCATGTTGCTCTTCACAAAATCTTTTTTTCCCGAGACATACATCGGGTTCCGTTCTTTTTTTGATCATGTTGCCTCTGGTTGCGTGTTTATGTACTACGACATAATTTTGCTGCCCTTAACGGGACGAAGTAATAGGCTCCTAGCTGCTCAACGCTCAGCATGTTGTCAAGGAAATTGAGTGACCTGTTACGTCTGATCACAAGAGGCCCGGGTCGAGACATCATCGACTTTACAGGCAGGACCCCGCAGTCCCTGGACCCGCGCAGGCAAACGGGGCTTCTCCATATTTTCCGCGTTATACTAATCCCTCGCTGACTAAAACGATCGGAAAATGATCGTTTCTCGGAACGATATGCGTTAACGGTACATGGAACAAATGCTTAGAGGCGGAATTTTCTAACAAAAGCAAGCAAGCAATTTAGACCCTAGATAGCCAATGGGGATCGGAACGGGAATCTTGGGGACAGCTGGCCTTGTTTCAACTATAAAATGGGGCTTTTGCGGGACGAACGCTTCAGTCGTCTACCGAACCCTGTTAACCGGGTATGGATGTTGATAAAAGCGGCCACAACCTCGTAGGATTCAATCAGATCATGCCCATTCAACACTCGGTACGTGACAGCATGTCACGGCTTCCTTTCTTCGTCTTCCCGATGAGATAATAGCCCTTGTTTTCAAAGAACTCCCTCCACGAGATCTTCTCGCTCTCCGACAAACATGCAAAAAGGTCTACGATAGAGCAACCCCTCTATTTACCCGTTGTTACTTCGCAGCACCATATGTCATGTTCGAGAGACGCAGCCTAGACACTCTTGTCGAGGTTTCCAAGCATCATACTCTGAGCCGAAGTGTTGATACGTTGGCTTGTTATGTGTCTCTAATATATGGGCTAAAGAGAGGCGGAATGTGTACTAGCGGGCGATTGGGAATTAATTATAGAGTTCTTAACGAGTTTGGGAATGAGGCTGGGATGACATCTTCAGCGTGGGATGAGGTCTCGAGAAGTATAGCCATAGCTAGGATTTGGACTGAAAGGTTTTTAGATCGCATTTGTACTTTCCTGACGGTGGAGTTGTCCCAGAGGAGAGTGCATAGTAAAAGATCGACCGAATTCATATATATATGTTCAATTAAAATTTAGGTTATTGGTATTATAACTCTGCCGCTTAAGTGTATATGGCATTGGGCCGATGAAATGCCTATTCGGCTAAGGAAACTTTGTTCTTGTGCTATTGTGTTTCCTGACCTGAAGGTGGCAGAGATAATATTAATTCTTGAATTTATCACCCCACTTACCGCTTTTCAAAGTGAGTTCACTACCCCTGAGTTAACTCTCTAGAAGTATATTTTCTCCCCAGCTCCAAGCTTGACCGCAGCCCACCCCTAAACCACCGAATAGCCTCATGGATGTTGTCAGGGGATGCAGCTGCATAATTAGTATGTAAAGTGAGTGTATCGTTTCTCTAGTCTCTGTTTGTGTAAACCCGGCTTCCCTTGTTTGCGAGGGCTCGGTGATCATTGCTAGCGACAAAGATCTCGTGCTCGAGCTCGGTGATAATCTTGGTAGAGGCATGCGGGTGGTTCTTGTAGTCAGTCTGTAGCTAGTACTGTGAAGACCGGGGTTAGTGTGTCCAATTAGGAGGCGGTTCCCAAGTTCTTAAGGTTTCTCACAAATATGCCTGCATTACGTCGTGGCATTGATTATTATACCTCAGCTCGGGTCACGGTTCACCGGCCACTGAGAACCAAATTCTAAACCCCCGGCTGCTAATGTAAAGCTCTAGAAAGAATGATTATGATCTTAGTCCCGGCTTCCAAATTGAAGTCTTCGGGATAAAGACGGGGTTATTAGAAACCAATAGTTCGTTACGCAGCTCACACAGTGGCAAATGATATTAAGCCTAGTGGTAGCCATAGAGGATTAGGAAATATGCTCACAATACACATGCATCCCATTGCTAATGTATTATGAACCCGAAGATAACATCTTCCTGGTCTTGTCTGGGTTACGAGGTACAAACTTAACCAATGTAACCAGTGGAGCTGCTTGCGGATTTTCCTTTTCCAGGAGCCCCGCCAGAGGGTCCCATGCCGTTGAACTTTTGGATCCATTGGCTGGTAGGATCTGAAAGTGTGCCACAAGGTGAAGGAATACAGTGTATAGTGCCTTGGATGCGACATGGCTGGCTACACACATTCTGCCTCCCATCCCGAACGCGAATTGATGGCGGTTCGCCGTAACGTCCCCATCAAGCCATCTCTCAGGGTCAAATATCTCAGGGTCGGTGAAAACAGTAGTATCTAACATCCGGAGTTAGCAAACACCTCACTATTTGGCTCGATGGCGTGCATTGTCTACAATTCAAAGTACAAAAAAAACCACTCACCTCGTGTACATGCCCAATTATTTAGAAATAGAAGGGTTTTTGGAGGGATATTTGCACCTTCCCAAGTAACCCATGAGTGAGTCGCCTTTGGAAGTGCTAGGCGTAGTACCACAAAGAATCGACCCAACTCTTTGGTTAATGCTTCAATGTACGCAATCTTGCTTTGAGCCACGTTAGGTGATTCAAGAATATTATCACCTGCATCAACAATAGACTGATAAGCTTTCTGCTGTATGTCCTGTCGGTGCGCCAATAACTGCAAGCCCCATAGAAGAGACCGCTTGGTTGTATCTGAGCCTGCCATCATACTCATGCTGACGCTGAGCAACTCGCCTTCCGTGAGCCCCTTGCTCTCAGGGTCCTTGAGAACGTTTCCTTGAATACTATCATGGGGTCAGAAACTCGGGACTTAAAGCAAAAACCAAATCTGAAAACTGACCAAGGCTTGTCAATTCCAAGTTTTATCTCCTTGCGTAGGTTTTGTTGCAGGGCTGCATGGTATGCATATCTTCGTTTTCCCACATCTGCCATGTGCCTACCATCTTGGGACCCTAGCCAGCCTGCAATCGTATTTAAAGGCCTAAGAAGCGGAATATAGTTTAGATAGTTGCCGGACACGTCTCTAAATTTTGTAATCTGGTGCTCGATGTATATGATCTCTGACAGGAGAAGATCATCGTGAAGGTCTTTGACATCCTCCACACTAGAACAATACGAATCAGCTAACGAATCGTCTCTAGTATATGACTAGACCTACCGAGTCCCATAACTTAGGGTGAGGCTAAGATTTAAGGCCAGCTTGTGACAAGTGTTGAGCATATCCACAGGCGTTATTCCATTGTCACAACTCGCCAGAACGTCTCGCAGGAACGCCCGCGACTCAAGATCCAAGATCTATGCAGGTTAGGTTGATACATCTGTCATAGCCGCTGCGGGATTGGTCGTCGGGAAGTGGGATACATACCGGCAAATAACTAACGACACTTGTCTTATTAAGGGCGCTGGCAGCAATCTTTCTTCTCCTCTTGCAACTACTATCCCATGCACTAGTTCCAATACTTGTGACGGGTTTTCCCTGTTGCACCTTCTTATGCAAGATGTAAAATTCTGGGCGGGAGTTGGTAGCCTCCCGTTGTGAGATGAAAAATGAGCGGGCAGCGGCCACACTGTTGACGACGACAGCGGTGGAGTTCCCGAGCTGAACTTGGAACACATCGCCATACTTGTCAACCCATTTTCGATATTCCTCAGAGTTCGTCTTGCCCTGTAGCGTTGGGAGACTGCCTAGGATGGGGTATCCCCATGGTCCAGGGAGGTTTGGGATTCGAGAGTGAAGGCGGACGACCTCGTTACCCACAAGGCAAACGAGAAGGAATGTGGCCAACGGCATAAATACCCATTTCAGGGCACTCAAGAGTGGCGAATACAAGCGGTAGAATGCAATTGCATCCCACCCGGTCGTTGAGTAGAAGACGAGGGTCATGTTGAGGAAAGAAGTCCAATGGCACACATAAACTTCACAACAAGGTTTTAGTGCATAAATTTTGCAAGGCGAGTTAAGACCACGCTGATCGAATGATCAATTAAGTTACGTTGAATCTGTCACAAGTACAAGATTTTAAATTTACTGTGTCCTTGGTCGTTATGCCTCAGGGCTTAGGCAAGGGTTCTTTATCCATCTAATGTCCGCTCACATTTGTAATCCTAAGGTCCAGAGGAATCACATGCTGGCTACAGAGAGCCTATCATGACATAGCCCGCCTCAATTCGAGGTCACAAGAGAAAAGATTGGAGCGGCTGCGGGTTGTCGTGACCACTAGCAAGCATTACGCCATCAGGGACTGTTACATTGGATGTGCCATCGCATTCCTTGGCATTGGCAGGCTATGCAAACAAGTGCTTTATACCGGGTACGCTAATGCACTTTCGAAGCCGGGGATATAACGGAGATAGGCGGAAAATTAAGCGATGTTGAAGTAGGTATGATATTAGTATTCGAAGACTCGCCGCACGCTTCAATCTCTTTTGCCGAGTTCATTGACCCAACAATGGAAGAACAAACGACAACAAGAGGAACGGACAACCAGGCCGGAACGTCAAACATAGGTGAAGATGAGTGCCCCAGGGCTTTAGTAATCTCATCTACGACAAACGCTTCACAGCGTCGCCCGTGGTCGTATGGTATAGTGGTCGCTGGGCTGGTGTTTCTCGCCACACCGTTCGCCTGGTTGGCACCAAGCCAGGAACCCATTGCTCAGACAAACTATGCCCTTCGTGCCCGTCGGGTCTTGGAAACCACGCCACTCGTTGATGGTCACAATGACCTTCCATGGCTTCTGCGGGTTGAGTTGCACAATCGAATTCGAGATGAGCGATTTGATCCCAGGCAGAAATTGTTGGGTCACACAGATATTGCAAGAATGAGGCAGGGACAGATGGGTGGCCAATTCTGGAGCGTTTACGTCCACTGCGATGCGTCCCAGCAACATTTTGAGGACCCTTCGGTAAGTATCTTGCGCTTAGATACCCAGTTCCGAAGCCCCTGTTGACTCAGATACCCACAGTGGGTTGTGAGAGATACCTTGGAGCAAATTGATGTAGCCAAGCGATTCATCTCGGAGTACCCGGACGTCTTCACCTACTGCACTACGCCATCCTGTGTGCGGACCGCGTTTAGCAACGGGCGTATCGCCAGCATGCTAGGCATTGAAGGCGGTCACCAGCTCGGGGGTTCTATTGCCTCTATCCGCCAGGTATATGACCTAGGCGTGCGGTACATCACGACAACCCATAATTGCGATAATGCCTGGGCAACCTCGGCTTCAGCCGTAGCAGCCAAAGGCCCGGAAGCCGACCATGGATTGACAACCTTTGGGGCTGCATACGTCAAGGAGATGAATCGTCTAGGAATGATGCTCGACCTGTCTCATGTGTCGCATCAGACTATGCGTGACGTCCTTTCAGTCACACGCGCTCCTATCATTTTCTCTCATTCAGGTGCCTATTCCGTAACGCCGCATCTGCGAAACGTCCCAGACGACGTTCTGCGTAGCGTTCGGAAAAATGGGGGCATAGTCATGGCTGTATTTGTCAACCGGTTCTTAAATATGAAGGACCCGGGTGCATCTACGATCCATGATGTGGTAGATCATATCTGGCACCTCGCTGAGGTTGCCGGATGGGAGCATGTTGGTATCGGCTCAGATTTCAGTGGCACGCCCTTCACGCCCTCTGGCCTTGAAGTAAGAGAGTCTTGACGATTTCTTCAAAAGTCTCGAACCACAATACTAATTATCTCCTCAGGATGTTTCTAAGTACCCTGATCTTATAGAGCTGGTCATGGCCCGTGGTGCCACAGACCATCAGATCCGTCTCCTGGTGGGAGAAAATTTGCTTCGAGTCTGGGGAGATATTGAACAACGAGGCAAAGAAATTCGACAGACCGAGCCTCCTGTGGAAGAAGAATGGGAGGGTAGGCTGTGGCACATTGCGTACAAGAGTTCTCCTTACATGTTTCGGGAGACCCGTGAGAAGGCGGCTAGGGAAGGCTGGGGACAACCTCACCAGTTCAATGTAGACAAGGAAGGCCAACATGACGGACTGAAGGCAGACAAGCATGTATAAGTACACCTCAGGTCAATATGGGACATTGCTCCGTGCCGCATCTCCAAACGTATTATCCTATGTGCGTAACCGAAACTTGGACCCTAGATAGTTTAGGCTAGCAGTTGTCAAATAAATATCTGCCAATCCTTCAAGTCGCCATCGCTTCCACGTTGCCAACCCTCATCAGCCGTGAGTATATATTTCCGGTGTTCCGACCGCCATTTCTCGGCAACAAAGGAACCTTGCTTGTCTAAATGATGCCATCGCCGCTAATGTGATCCTTCAACCGTAGTTATCACGCTGGATGGGGAGTGTGCGACAGCACATGTATGGCGTAATACTATCCCTGAAACAATACGACGTTGCAAACCAGAGAGACTTAAGTATTTAAAGCCCGTGCCTGGCCTCGTCAGGCACGGGTTTTCGCCATCGACGAGGGCAAGGGGGCGATACCCCCGCTCAGGTTGTGAGGGGAAACGTATAAGGAGGAGGTCGGGACTTTGCAGAGACGCCGTCAATTGCTAGAAGGAATTTCAACATATTTAGCACCCTCATCAATTCATTTCGAGTTATATATCACCTGTCTGAACTGATCATGTCTGAAAGCAGCGCAGATAAAAAGAGGGAGATGGGCATAAATATCGAAGTACCGGATGCTGAGCAATCCACGGACAATGCAGCAACCTTGAGAGGCCTGTTGAGAAAGACGGATCTGTTGGTAATGCCTGGGCTGTGTAAGTGACAAAGCGATTGATTAAACTCGACTGACCCGGAACATCTGCCGTGAAGATCAAGATATATCTAACTAAAATCCAGGCCTTGCCTACTTCACCAACACACTTGATCGAGCTAACCTGGGCAACGCAAAGACGGACGGCATCGAGCAAGATCTACACATGGCAGCGAATCAGTTTTCACTACTGCTCACCACGTTCTATATACCCTATGCTTTGTTCAACGTCCCCTGGTCCATCTTGTCGAAGCGTTTCAACCCTTCTGTGATCATTCCTCTTGCAGTCGCGCTCTGGGGTGGACTGACCATGGCGACCGTGGCGTCAAAGCAAGCGGCAGATATTTTCGCGTTCCGGTTTTTCATAGGAGCGGTAGAAGCGTCATACAAACCATGCGAGGTATACTATCTATCCACCTTTTATACCCGTAAGGAGATGGGGTTCCGAGTCTCATGGATCGGGCAAATGGGCTTCATTGCCGGTGCCGTCAGTGGTGCTATCTCATGGGCGGTGTTTCAGTGGAATAAAGGGCTGCACGTAAGTCAACACACGATACTCTGTAAGTAAAGGATCCCTAACAGAACTAAGGGTTGGCAATACTTGTTCCTGATTGAAGGCGGTATCACGATCGCGGTAGCAATTTGGCTATATATCTGTGCTCCCCGCAGCCCTGAGAAATGCACTTGGTATACCAAAGAGGAGCGACAACTAGCCATTGCTCGAATGGAACAAGATTCGCAGGACCAGGATAAACATTTTCGATGGAGCGATGCCATCCATCAGCTCAAGCTCTGGCAGACATGGGCGTTTGCGTTCATGGCCTTGATGTACGGAGTTGGTGTGGCAAGTAGCTCAAACTTCCTTCCGGTGAGTGGTGCTTGTTCATGTTGTCAATATTTGTGGAACTGACAAAGTTACCAGACCATGATCAAGCGACTGACCAAAGACACTGTCAAAGCGAACTTGTACACGGTGGGGCCTAATCTAACCGCATCTATTATCCAGTTGACGACAACTTGGCTGTCAGACCGGTATCAACAGCGAGCTTCCATCGCATGTGGAACCACCATTGTGTCCCTAATCGCGTGGATTCTCCTCGGCACCCTCGACCTTGTCAAAACCCCCCAAGTTGGCTACTTTCTTACGTACCTTATTACCTTTGCCACGTTCACGCCAAGCAACTTGGTCCCAGTCTGGTTATCGTCTAATGTACCGACGACTACTGGCCGGGCAGTTGCACTTGGACTCAACTACATGGCGATGAACCTTGCAGGGATCATTTCCTCTGTTAGTTACCGGGACGAAGACGCCCCAGTATATCGGCCCGCATTGGTCACTGCAGGAGTCACCCAGGGTGCTTTCATTGTGGCCTGTTTAGCGATGAGGCAGTACTATGTGGCATTCAACCGCAGGCTGGATAAGGGAGAGATTGCCTATGCACCGGGAATGAAGGCCCGACCGCAGTATCGGTATGCGATCTAATAAGCCTTAAATGTCTGACCAATTAGCGGTGGCTAGACACTACTAGCTACGTTTTTTTTTTGGCCAACTTTCATAACGTGTTCCTTGTTATGGTGAAGGCAAGCTGCCAGCAGCCGCGCACATCAGATAGCCAAGGTTGAAGACGAAGAGCGGCTCGTTGGAATTGTTCGAAGCACACCAGTTGTCCAGAACGACCCTAACTGGCGTTGTCGCACATGGGTCGCTGAGGCTTTGTCTAGGATAGCTGAGGATGGCAAGGCTGTTGGGACCGCGGAACTGGGTTGGGGAAGGATAGAGACAATTGCTCGTGAATATGTCGCGAGTAAAACTGCTGCCGGAAGGAAGATATCTCAATGCTGTAGACATGGCGCTGCCGAAGCCGACGTGGGATATGCTCCAAGGGAAGGAAGTTGTGACCTAGCTAGCTGGATCTGGTTATGGGCTTTGTTGACATTGCTCCCGTGGATCAGGCGGTACGAATAGTAGTAAAAATCCGGCGTTTGATATGGATTCAGCAACTGATCACAGATCTCCCCACCATCTTTGCCGTGTCTTCTCCATCTCCAACTCGACAGGATACGTTTCAAGGAACTCGGTGATAGACTGTTGCCACGCTTGCCGAGTTAGATTCCCACACCATGCTGAAGTGTACTCCCAATAGCAGGGGTACCACCCCGCAAACTCCCAATCGATGATGCTAACGACGAGATCCCCGCGGACCAAGATGTTAAAAGGGTTCAGGTCTCCATGAGTAAACACTGGGGAGGGCCATGGGCCGTCCTGCTTGGCTGCCATTTCCTTGATTTTCTTCCAATCTTCATCGTCTTCGCGTTCTGGATGATCTTCTGGCTTGAGATCTTCACGCAGCCACATGTGGAAAGTTTGAATTGTCTTGAACGGCCCGAACCTAGGCCTTGACTGGGGAATGCGGGAGTCGCGTAACGAGCCACCTCGGCAGCTCTCAATCCTTGTGCCTGGTGGTGGCGGAAGGGCCCTCAATTCCTGGAATATTTGCCGAAGCTGGGTAAAGACGTTCTTTCGATCGGCATCCGATAAGGTTTTCCAGGCCTCGGCAAGCGAATTTCCCCTGATGCGCTCCATAACAATAAAGGCGCGATTCTTATGGACAAATGAGCAGTGGATACGTGGTATGGGAATAGAGGTATTGGCGGCGACGAAACTCATAGTTGCTGCTTCGATGAGGTGGACAAACGGCCCCGTCTTGACGATGACGCATCTAGAAACCGGAACACAAGGCCCATTGTGCTGATAGAAGAGCGCGGTAGTTTTGAGCGCTAGGTGAGTTACTAGACGGCGGAGAGCCGTATTGTTGATGGTTAAAGGGCTCGTACCGTCTTGCTGAGTCGCTGTCTGATCGACGGGAGGCGCCACACGCTCGCTTGACGCGCTAATGACAGCGAGGCATCTGGAGCATGCCAAACCGTGGCTGATATTGGTTCGCATGTGGCTCCGACCCTCTTTTTCATTGCAACCAGACAACATCTCAATTAATCTAGATACCTCACTGTGTTGCGGAACAGTGAGGGACCCTGCTGCAATATAAGCCCAATCCGCTCTCGCCTCCGTATCTCTTGGTCTATTATACAATAGGGTCCCGCAATACCGTGAGGTACCTGGGTATCATACCAGAAAAAGAGGCCCGCCATTGCTTCTTCTGCTTGGGAAGTAGGAATCTACCTCTACACAAGGGCAATTATGTTTTTCAAACCCCTGGGGACTTGTCCAAGCGTTTCCGGCGGGCGCATCTTTCAAGCCTGGGGAATATGAGTCATCTGAATGCATGCAATATGAGAAGAGGCTGGGGCATAAGATACACCTTCAGAACCATGCCTTGACCATTCACGGCACTTGCAGCCAAGTAGAAAAGCGGTTTGTAATGTAGTAGTGTGGACAGAGTCCAAGGATGAGTATCTACACTATGGGCCATCAGACCACGAAACGCAAAATGAAAGGCAATTTATCATCGATCCCCCGAGCGTACCGACAGTTTAGTGCATCTGAGAGCATGCCTACCGCGGCATCGGTATGGCATTGCCCCCGACCATCCTCGGTCCCAGCAGTGTTAACTGAGAGCTTCGAGTCGTGTAACAAGGAGGAGAAATGCAAAAACCTAGAGGAGCACAGCTCTGAGAGCAGCTGGAGCTGATCAAAGGAGTAGGGCCCAGACTCCTTGCTTGATCAAATTGGCCTGTCAGAACTCGCGACACAGACTATAGTCGATATTGGCTGTCGAAGTTCTTATACCCCACACCCTTGACGAAGGTCTGTAGCCATGGGCCCTGCGTGTTCGCCTCTGCAAGCTCCCAGAAGAGTTTCCCGTGCGCCGCTCCGTCGACCTTGAAAATAGCCGTGCCGTCCGCCTTTCGCTCATCGACATAATAGAACCTACAAACTGTTAACCTCTATCCCAACGCACTCAAGAGTGGCGGAGATGGCATACTTGAATCCTCGGTCTTTGTATGCAGCTGCAGCAGCCATAATCATGTGTGCAGACGCCGACTTGCCAGCGCCCTGGTCCATAAACGATGGGAGGGCTGCAACGTTCAGGATATTCCCAGTGAAGAAGAACGACCTTGCTGCATGGGCAGGGAGCTCCGCGAAGCCCTGGACAGCTTGTTGCGCAGCGACAAAAGCACTGGTGGTGTTGATGTTCATATCGCGATTGAAAGCAGCTAACGGGATCGCGAACGGGTCATTGGGAGGAGAGGCCGTCAAGGCGCCGGCTGCGAACCCTCAGCAAGCATTCAGCCAGAGTCCCTCGGTGTCAAGACTTACCATTGTAAACGACCACGCTTGGGATACCTAGCACCCTTTTCACTCTTATAAAAGCATTGACAACGTCGTCGGGGTTGGCGAAGTCAGTCGTAATGTTCAGTTGATTGTCCGTGCTGTCTGCCTCCCTCAGTGACCGGGCTGCGAGGGCAACCTTGTAGCCTTTCGAGGCAAAGATCTGAGCGACTGCCTGGCCGATATTAGGCCCTGCGCCGAGGACGAGAATGACAGGAGATGTGCTGGGCATGATTCTGAGTGTAGGGAGATGTCAGGCGTATGTGCTGTCGAGCAAGAAGCCCTTGCCTGCTATATATATGCTTATTCCGGCTGAGCCAAAGCTAGGGTTCCCGGGCGATGAGAGTTCTGCCAGCAACCTTTGTAATCACCATTGTGGTTCCACTAGAGCGAAGGACTCGTAGACAGAACAATTTTCATCCCCCGGCTTTCTGTAACTTGATGATTTATAATAGCACTCCCAAACTCCGAGAACTTCGGACAGATAATATGGCCGAATGAATCAGCATGCGCCGAGTTTGGTTGATCGTGAAGTGGTGACATAGACTTAATCATCGCATGCAACTTTCTCCGAAATTTGGCGCGTCTCAGTTGTGGTGGGTGGCCAATCCTCTGCTCCGATTGGCCCGATATGACGGGACCTTATCACACCAGGCGGTGAGTAATTCCATGACACTCTCCGCCGGCAATTAAACATTACACCAGAAAAGATTCACGGCGTATCACGAACTCAGGCTGAGCCCATATCAAACCAAGACTGCGATAAGAGTCTAGCAGCCTCTACGATTTAGAGCATGAGCATGAGGGCTTGGCTCCCAAGGATCTCGCCATGGGAATAAAAGGGTGCTGGACTTGCAGAGGTAAGCACATCAAGAGTGGATGACCTGCCATACGAATGTTGATGGGCTGATTTCTGCTTAGAGCGCAAAGTTCGATGTGATTCGCATTGGCCGATATGTGGCAACTGCACGAAGGCACGGCGCGTCTGTCAAGGCTATGGCATGCAGCTGTCCTGGCCTCGAGATGGCGACAGAAAAAGAGCAAGAATCTCGCGAGACACGCGTCGCGCAGTGAATGCTATTCAATCACATGTGACCAGGTTCTTGAATTCATCTTGCTGGGACATATCGCTAGCGGAGGAGCTAGAGAAAGGAAGGATTTCTGGTGATGATCACCTCTGCCACACTATCAAGGTGCTTGATGCTAACGGGGGTTACCTGTAGCTCGTTACCTTCGTACTATGATCGTCCCTCGTCCAACCTATCTATCACCCACCGTCATAAACAAGGAAGAGTCGCATTTACTGGGGTTCTGTATGTAGGGTGACTCTCTAGACCTAATCATCCTACTGACCACAGCATCTCAGTCAACGAATCACGGTCACTGATACTGGGACCAACCGACGAGGAAGTTTTGGCACAGTTTATCTTGAGAATTGCCTTCTCAGATCCGTCCGATGCAACCAATCCAGTTCTACAAGGCGTGTTTGCCCTCGCGTCACTACAACTTCACGGTAGCTTGAAGAGCTTTCGCTACAAGCATTATGTCATATCATCACTCAGAGAGTCTATCAACTGGCTGGACGAGAAGACGCTGCTTCAGAACCTGATGGCAACGATGCTTTTGTATCATTTCGAGGTAGTAGAAAGCGGTCCACATAGGCTTGCAATGTTCGGCTAATGATTACAGCTCTCACTCGAATCAGACTCAAAAGGGAGTTGGATAATATATCTATGCGCAGTAAAAAGGATTATCAACACGTCACCATCAATTCACAAGCTGGTTCGGCAAGAATATTCGGTCTTCCTTGACTGGATTTACTATCACGAGGCCGTCTCAGAGTTCACAGTCAGGCATTGGACTGTGCCTTATCAAGGTTGCGGCTTCGCTCCAACAGCAAGATCACCCAGAGCCATCGAGGGAAACGGTTCAAGGGTAAATGGAAGCCTTGTGGACTTGATTCGGCATAATCTAACACTACGGCAGGTAGAGGACAACATCGGCTGTCCAACCGATGTGCTCCAGCTCGTTGTACATACATGCAGGCGAGCTATAGTCGCGAAACCCTCCGAGATGAATGATGCAAATGCCGGACTGGAGCGCGCGAAGGTGCTGGAACAGAACATTTCCAGGGCGGTGGGAGATTATGGCCCCATCCACGCACTATCTGCGACGCTGATAGACCGGAATACCATGGTCTTCGATCTTCATCGACTCGCGTGCTTGATATATGTCAATCGGGCGGTCCATGGCGTTTCAAGAACAGAATTCCGTCATAGACGACTTGTGAGAGAGGGAATATTGCTGTTGACTAAGATGATAACATGCCAGAACGCGTGGCCATTATTCATTATCGCCTGCGAAGCAGTTGACGATGATCAGCGCCTTGCTATCCTGGACGTCTTTGAACAAAGCCGGCAAGATCGAAGACGAAGATCAAGCCACATTCATTTTATTCAGCATATGGTTGAGGCTGTGTGGAACCAGCATGATCTCAATGTGGAGAACCAAGTCGATTATCTGACAATTTTCGATGCGGTTATTGGTGGAGTTCCATTCATGCCACCATTTGCCTGAGTGCAAGTTTAGATCTTGGGCCTGTTTCAGGCCTTATTTCTATCCACTGTTTTGATAGTCCATTAAGATAGAACAGTTTAGCTTCCAGACTAGAACCAACTATTTTTGTTGGTTAAATTGAGAAGATGGTTTAAGTGTATATGGCATTGGGCCGATGAAATGCCTCTTCGTGTAAAGAAACTGTGTTCTTTTGCCATCCTGTTTCGTCTGACCTAAAGGTGTCAGGGTTATAATAGTAACTACTTTTGTTAAAAAAAAAAACAATTTAATCTCGCCCCCTAGCTATCTGAAATGCTCGACTGCTCCGTCAAGGGCAGCTTACCTTCACAACAATAAAGGACATCGTGTCTTTCCATAAACAACATATCACACAGCATTAATGCTCTTTAACGTTTCTTATTGGCAAAAAATCGGCCCAAGGGGGAAAAACCGGCTAGCGAATCAAAAACCCCCTTATGAGCCTCGAAAACTCTATATAGGCCTGGAAACACCAGACGATAACCAACACAATCGTTTTTTTGGTCCCCTCCTTGAGGGTACCCCTAGAACCAATCATCATTTCCGCGATGTGTTAAAAATTTCCCACTGTTCGCTTCCGTCAAGCTCTGAATCACCTGAAGTTGATGGGTGACTGATTCATCTACCGAAATCGGTCCCTCGACGCTTGGGTCGATCTTGTGAAATGCATTTAGCATGTATTTACGTATCACCGGATCGCCGGTGACTGCTTGAGCTGTTCTGAGTCAGTCATCAATGCCGACACGATTCGCCTTGCGTATTGACTGACCAGCTTCTGTGTTTACCCATCCTGGACTCAGAGACAGTGTCTTGATGCCTTCTTGGGCCAATTCAGCGCCGAACTTGGTGGCGACGATGTTCATGCCAGCCTTGCTGACAGAATATCCCACCAAGGTAGGAAGGCCAGTGATACGAGTGAACTCAACGTCTCCACTCTGACTGGAAATGAATATGATCTTCTTCTCTTTGCCGTTACGAACGAGATCAAGGAAGGAATTGATGACGTAGATGTTGCTGATCAGGTTTGTTTTGATCTGTGTGCGGTCAACTTTTGCTGTTATCACTCAAGGGCCGGCTGAAGGACCATACGCTCTCATTAATCTCCTTCTCCAGCGCTTCCTCCTGGCCATGACTGTACTGTGTCAGCAATTTGAACTCTGAAGCTCATTAGGTACCGTTCACTCACAAAGCACTTGGCGGTAGCGCGCTGGTCTCTGGCCCTGCGGAGCCAGCGTTGAGAATCAAGACATCAAGGGAGCCGGCCGTGACTTTGGACACTTCAGCGGCAGCCTGTTCCAGTTTCCTCGGGTCGGAGATATCGGTCACTACAATATGGATGTTTTTGCGTTTTGCAGCAAGCTCCTCAAGCGGACCGGCCGTTCCTCGGCTTCGAATGATGGCAAAAACTTGGTTCTTCGGATCGACAGACTTTGGTGGCGCAGTCAGTGGCATACTTTTGCCGTGACTACAATTGCAGCGGTAGACTCACAAGATTATTGACAAAGCCGAGCTGTAAATATGCTCTTGTTAGCATCTGAGGATGTGGTTATGGTGTTGATCCGGGGAACCTTACGCCGATGCCTCGTGTCGCGCCGGTGACAGCCCAGGACACCATTTTCAGTTTTGTCGATACTAGGCAGCGATAAGTGACCAGTATAGAATGTTGAGGGGTATTCGGGATAATATTGATCGTTTTACTCAGTTCGTTTGGTTGCGGTGATGCATCGACAGAAGGGGAGAATGTTGCATGCTCTTATACCCATCGCGGGACATATCGCGATGTGCCATGGAAGTAAAGAGGTCTGTGGTCGAAGATACCATAATCGCTAGAAAGAATTAGCGAAATAATATTAATAATTCATGTTCGCGGCGTTCGCTGACACTATCAATAGCGGATAGGGGTAGAATTATATAAAGTGAGGCAACTTTCTCCGACCCTCAACTACGCCAAAGGACGAGAAATACGAATCGTTTTTTTCTGCACCACTTATGCAGCCGCGCCCCTAACAAGATCTACGAGAATATTCCGAGGCTCGGTGATGCGCTACGGTCAAGCTTCCAGCCGGGGAGGGAACATACTAATTGAGAGCTAACTCAGGGATAGGGAAGGTTTAAAGGACTATTTCGAGGAAGTGATACGAGCGTTTCTGCGCCGTGCTGCACTGGCCCACGCCGCCGTAAATATCACCCTATTTCACTCTTAACCAACCACCGCAGACAAATTGCTAACAACTCGCCCTGCTAGACAAACTGCATTGCGGATCTCGTCTGGGCTCAAGCGATCGGCCAAACACAATACCTCGATTCCCTGCCAGAACCCCAAAGTGCACTCTTTAGTCTCCCTATTTCGACCAAAGAACACTATGGTCTCGTAGGATCAAACGCGGAAATAATCGCGTCCTTTGTTTGCTAGTCCGCAAGAAGCACGGCTCAAACCTATTTATGACACGCTTTGGAAGGAAGTCTACGTATTCTACATTCGAACGGTACAGCCTCAAACCATTATGCATCTGGAAACAGAGTACCGTCGACGGGTGCACGGCCAACCCGTTCGACAGAGACTTAACCCCGGGCGGAAGTACTAGAGGCGGGGTAGCTCTCCTTGGCATGCGCGGAAGTATCTTGGTCAGTCTCCCATCTTCTATCCAACACCTATCTTCTAACATGCACAGGGTGTTGGCTGTGACATTGGTGGCAGCATCCGCTGTCCTGCAGCTCATGTGGGTGTCTCTGGTTTCAAGTAAGCCACCAGAAACTGTCTAGATCGCGCTGATACTGACGGGGTACAGGCCGACCAACAAGCGTATCTCCGTCCTCGGCCAGAGGAGCCATATAGCCGGTAAGGAGGCGATCATGTCGACACCCGGACCGATGACTGTAGGCCGAGAAGCCCTGGGACTATTCATGAAAGTAGCTCTACCGAGAAGCTTATGCTCGTGCGTGGAACGCGACTGTCAAGGATGAGGGTCAGGAGGTTGACGTTATCTTATGCCCTCCCTCATTCAGTGCCGCAACTCCACATGGCCGATCTCGAGACTGGGGATATACGGCAAACTAGATCTTATTGGACTACCCAGATATTAGCTTCCCAGTAACTATTATCAACCCGGTTAAGGACCTGAAGGATACTAGTTATGTGTCTAAGAACGATGAAGACCGTTTTATATATGAGATGTATAGCCCTAGGAAGTTTGCCAACGCTCACGTCAGCCTGCAGCTAGTTGAGAGGAGGCAAATGGATGAAAAGGTCCTAGCTGCTCTTACTGATGTTGAGGTGCAATGGGTACGGTTTGATAGGTTTCAATAGATGCTAGGAAGAAAGTTAACAAGAGATTTTCGCTACTCTTATCAAGCCTTCAGTTAGAGTCAGGGGTAGGACCTAAATGCACCCAAGGTTAAAGAATGAGATAGACAAAGGAGGTAATTGAGCTCTCAGGAACTTAGCTGCGGCGCCGTCTGAAAGCAGCCCGCCAGTTGGAATTATCCGCCGCGGATTGATTCTTCCGAGGGACTGCTCAAGCATGCTGTTGTTCTGGATCGTCGAGCTTACCTATCACTCTATCTGAACTGCTATGCTGCTCCGTCCAAGGCAGGTTTCCTTCACAACAACAAAGAACACGGTGGGGGGAGGGAAGACGGCTGTAAATGCGAATCGATTGCGAAGAAAGAGGATGAGCTAGTGGCATAGGATGACGAGTTGAAAGGGGTAGTATCAGTATTTGAAACAGACGGTTGTGATGGCTCGTGGTTGAAGTGGGAGATTAGATAAGAAGTTAACGTCATCATCCTCAAGAATCTCCATGTCGAGGGAAAAGTTGATGCCCAAGCCAATGGAGGCCTCACCAGACTAACTGGGCAGGCAGAAGTTCCCCTTGTTGCGTCGACCACAATTTTCCATGGCTCCGCTACTTTAGGACTAAATCCCTACTCGCTTCAGATCATCGTCAATCGGCCCAACTGTATACTTGGCGTCTCATTCTGCTGTTGCTCAACATGTAGCCAAAATTCACAAGTTCTTCGAAGGCGTCGGCTGCTTTAGATATTGGCCGTTCTGTCATTGCGTTCTTGAATGAAGTGTCATAGTCGTGGTATGAGCGCCCGTTGCCGACGATTTGCATAAATCAGTCCGCGTAATCGCGAGGGAGGTTGTTTATCACCTATTACAGACGAAGGTTGCTAAAGTCATGATTCAAACGCACAACATTATAGGTACCTAGGTTATTAAAATACATTATTATACCCTACAGAAGTAAGTATAACATCAAAATCATTAACTCAAGTAAACTTGAGATACGAACAAGAAAGGAACCCAAATTCCAACCAACACCCTCCTATCTGGCCACGGTAAAACTGGATCTCGTGTACGACTAGTAATATCGTCTGAACGCGTACGATATCCTCGAACGCAACCCTTTATCGAGGCTGCCCATTAAATTTCGATGAGCCGAAAAACGGACCAGATTTCTTAAAAGGCTTGGACTCATAACAAGTTTGCCCAAGAACCTTTTCCACATCCTTCCACTTGTCCTGAGGACTCTTGCACTTAATGTTAAGTGTATCATACCCGGTGTTTCCCTCGTCCTTGTCCAAATCCGTGGTACAACCCTCAGTCACATTGGCGGCCTTCTCGGCCAAATACTTGGCATCCGGATAGGAGAAGTCAGTGCATCTCATCTGCCTATAACCGTCGCTGAAAGACGGATCGTAAATGGCAGCATTGAAGGTAGCGCCTGGACCTAGACGTAATGGTGCCGCCTGTCTCGACTCCGCAGTCTTGCCCTCGGGGATGCAGAGGTGCTTGTCCTCGTCATATGTAACGGTTTTACCCATCTTCGTAGACGTGCAGGTGCTCTTGATCATGGCAATCGGACCGTCGCACCACTCAACGGCTAACGCGCAAGTTGAAGCACTACGAGGATACTTGTTGCACTGATTCTCGTAGTGTTTGCAATTGGCCGCAGTACAGGCCGTCAGCTCATCTGCTGTGCAGTCTCTCTCGCAATAGCTGCCGGGAGGAGATCCCTTGGCTTCTAAATCCGTTCTCTCGAATCCGCTCTGACATCCAGCCGAGCCAGTAGTGTATGAGTACTTGCAGACTCGAGGTGTGTCACACCTGGTATGCTCTTCTGCCCTGCCTTTGAGAGCGTGTTGGCCAGCTAGGGCTGCTTGGGCGGTGGAAAGCATAGTAATGAAGTGTGAGAAATGCATTGCGTCGAGTCGATTTGACGAAGTGACTTGAATATTTAGGGGATAGTAAAGAAAACTATAGAAGAATGAGCTGGTGAGAGAGATGGATATAATGACTGGGAAAGGAGAGGTTTATATATTTAACGTCTGGATACAAGTATATTATAAACGTCTTAGCATTAATTTGTCTTATCCTCTTTTCTAGTCAAGGAGAAACTTCATGGTGAGACATGGACTTATACTGACTTTGCCAATTGTTTGTAACGATTCAGGGCAACTTTGGTGCTGCACTTTCATTATCTTATCTTATGAGAGGTTTTACTATTTTAAGATAAAATAATCCAAGGGGAAAAAAATAAGACATTGTCTCGGGATTAATAGTGCGTCTCGGAGTTATTTAAAAGTAGTCTCAGGCAAGTCTTATAAATGTTTCCTAATAGTCTTATTACAATAAGACTAATATGTATAAGATTTATTTATTCATTACGGGCAACCATTGCTTAGACTCTTGCGCAAGTGTCTTTAGATGTAGTTATCTCGGATCGATCTCTTTCTGCCTCGGATCTATCAATTATGCGCATAGTAATGCAACAGGGGGAGCAGTGAAGGAATAAAGAATAAACAAATAGTCAAACAAGGCTAATTTTAATTACGCACTCAACATGTTTTGCCTTGTCTAAAACAGGATAGCTGACAAACGAGGGTGGTGAGACCTGAATGTGAAAGGCCTAGCTGTTTTCAGGGACCATAATTTGTGTGTTTCTCTGCGAATGACGCCAAGGCGAATCCCCTGCCAGAAACACCCCACAAAAGGACCGCTCTAAATCGGACAGCATTTCGGGCAATCACTTGCCAATCCGCATGCATGTATGAAACTGTTCTCTCGAGCTCTCAACCACCCTCCTCAAGCCCAGGTCGATCCCCAACCGCACTCACACAATGAGCAACCCCTCTTGAGTAATTAAGTCTCTGTTTTAGGCGGCTTCCAAAATGCAATGGTAGGTAAACTAAAGGGATAGTGTCAATATAACGTTCCACGGTTATGAGCACCGGCCTACAGGCAGGTAGAATGCATCTCTATCTGAGGTGCGCGACCGCTTCGTCTATCTGTAATTCTCGACTGCTCCGTCAAGGGCAGCTTGCCTTCACAACAACAACAACAACAACAACAACAACAAAGAACACAGTGCTGTTTACTCCTGCAATACATAGCAGGCACAGTTTGACAACGGCCCAGTATCTACAGTGACAGTAGTGTGTTCAAGGAAGGATCCACCGTCCCTACGTTTACTATAACCTTAGTTGAAGCCTTTCTGCCCTCCTCTAGTGCTGGTTCTTCTTTTTATTTCTAACTTAGTGGCAACGACGATTAGTATCGAATGAAACGTCTAGTAATTACATTCAAGTAAGATTACTATCTAATTGTGACCTAGCCACCATGTTTGATAGGATCTATCCCAACGAGATATCCACTGTGAGAGAAGCTTGGTGGGAGCAGCGATATCGAAGCCCACGGCATATCCAGACTCAAGGAGCTGCGTATATTTCCATGATGCCCATAACTTGTAAGGCTGCGGAAGGGCGGCTGCCGCACGAGGGAGATTGAGATGCATAAAGAATGTCCCAAGTGGCTTCAGTGGCTCAACATACTCGATACACTTGCAGATATTTATAGCGGCTTCTTCTTGTTCGTACTCGTTGTTCATTGCCAGGTGGTCGGGGAAATAGTGTTGCATCATGGCCGAGACGAGGATGAAGATTTTCCACGTATGGCACAATGTCTCGCAGACTTGAACCTGGCGGAATTGATAACACGTCCGGAAAGGGCTGCTGATGTCTTCAGAGATGACTTCGATCACGATGGCCGGATCGTTCAGGATGTTCTTCACTTCCAGATTCAAATTGGAGACCGTGGTCCACATGCCTATCAGCAGTCCAGCGATCTCAGAGATATCTTCCCCATTCCTCCTCAGCAAGCTGACGATGTTAGCCAATCGAGCAAAAGCTTTGATATACTCATAGTTGATTCGGTCTGGGGCGGTGATTGTTGGTTGGCGGGCGGCGTTATCAAAGACGGTCCTCCATTCCGGCGTATCAAGAAAGCATTCCTGACCGGTCGATATCGAGGCTGCAATCTGTAGGACATTAAGAATTCCGAGTTGTGACAGCCTCAGGTTTTACTAACCAGTGCGGAGGCTATTGCTTGAAGCAGGTCGAGCGCCCAGGCAGACTGGACCCTGCCCGGGCCCCAAGCCTTTAGGATAGCCTCCATGCCTCTCGCATGTTGCAGGAGATTTTCGGTTCGGCCGCATGCAATCTGCAAATTCAATACCCAAATGGTCTAAATAGTAACCAGGAGTATGCTACTCACCTCAAAGTCCCCCAGGACCATCATTGCTGCAGTAATGGCTTCGAGGTTCCTGGCGCGAGGGGATTCAACAGCCTCCTTCATATCGCGAAGTGCCTTGCTGTATAGACAGTCCTGAGCGTGCTGTGTGATTGAAGAAGGACATTGTAGCCTCGAATGGGCCGACAAAAAACAAGCAATGGCTGAGTCCAGGACTGCGCTCTCCCCGACGCGGACAGGTAACTGGGGTAAATGTTTGCCGGCCAGCTCCAAGGTAAAGCCAGTGCCTTTTGTGCTTTCAATAGCATAGACAAGTTTGGCGCCAAGTATCTGGCTGTCGTTTGAACCGGGAGGAACAATCAGGCCTGGTGAGTTCGACCGACCACGCGAATCGGCACTCAAGGGGGTTGACTGCCTTTGTTGATTCCAGGGCTTGCTTGTGTGGGATTGGCGGTTCTTGGGCACTTCCCACCTGATAGTGGCCGGTTTGAAAGAGAATTCAGAATCTGGCTGGGGTGTATTCTCATCTGACTGAGATCTGGACAAGCTGAGAGGTCCGGGACAATGGCGGCCAGACTTTTGACAGTTGGAGCAGATTGGTTCATGTTCGTCACACTAATTTCGTGACTCAGGTCTGCTTGTCCAAGATATTGCTTACATAGTTCCTACCACTGACCTTGATTTTGCGCTTCTTGCAGGTGCCGCACCCTGACGAATATCCTCCCGCCATTTCGTTTTGCTTGCTCTATGGCTGGAGCTTGGCGGTAGCAAGGCGTACAAAGTAATAGTGCCGAGACGCAAGGTTGGCGAATGTGTACATGGGATGCGTACGGAAATAATGTGTTTCGTTGCAGCTGAGTCTCCTTGATCTCGCTGATGGAATGGGAGGTGTCATGAGCAAGTATGGGCATGCTAGGCTGGACAAGATCTGCCTAATGTGCGGTGGTGATCACTGCCTAGGTGAGAGTTTAGCTTACGTTAGATCCTATATCATATTAACGAAGCCAACGGTGCGTTTCTGGTGCGTGCTTACATGGTGGCCTTGGTCTTCATCCCATGTGACGTGTTATCCTGGGACAGCAGCGGAATTACCGCAGCTGAAGTCTCGGTGGGAGAGAAACGTGCCAAGCTAAATGTCCATTTCTACGCCACTCGGATTCTAACTTGATACGGAAGGCAGCTGCAGGACACTTAGTAAGCTTATTGACTCCTAGCGATGACAAACATGAAATACGTTATAGTAAATTGGGAGTTGTCCATTGCACGACATTGGTGAGAGCTGGGGGATGATTGGATATCTGGGCGAGGTCAATGAATCACGTTGGAGCCACTCGGACTTGGCCCCGGAAATGCTCCGGCTGCCTGCCATATTAGGTTAGAATCCGAGAAATGGGGGCTGTGCGCCCCATCCCTCAAGCGTCGTGTGTGTCTATTGGACGAGAAGCTTCTGCGCAACTGGGTATTTGTGGCTAGGGTAGGTGGCTTACGCGTGGTTCATTTGTTGGTCAACGTTCCTCATCATTTAATCTCGGCAAGCTGACTGCCCTTCTTGGACAATGAACCCGAGAAACTGATGTAGGATCTCATTTTAAGCATGCCTTGGGGCTGTGGGCTATTCCAATACTAACATTCATTGATGCGTGAAACGTCACTGGAGCTCCGTACTTGGATATCCAAAATATTCCAAAGACATATAAGTAGCAGAATGGCATCCCATTCTTGCATCCGCTCAACAGCAAGTCCTCTATCAGTATATTTACTCCTCTCAGTACTCGTCATTGCCTCAGCCAAACCCTATTACAACAATGCTAAGACATCCAAGCCTGCCATATCTTCTGATATGCCTTGCTTCATTCAACTTTGTCTCGGGCTCTGCGTGCTCTAATTCGTCGTCGACATTGGATTGGGGAAAATGTCCTGAAGATGCTGGGTTTCCTTCCGATTTCCAATGCGCCGAACTTGAAGTTCCCTTGGATTGGAAGGACCCAGAAGGACCGAAGTTGAACCTTTTCGTGAATAAGGCTCCGGCCAAAGATGAAAAGAAACGGATTGGAAGCCTTATCCTCAACCCTGGCGGGTAGGTACTTTTGGATTTTCTTATTTTTAGATCCTCTTATAGCCTTTTCTACCCTTGATCTTCTCTCTGCGCCTGTCAAGTCTATTGGCTACAGCTGACGTATCTGCAGCCCTGGGGGTTCTGCGAGCCAGTATGTTGCTCACTTTGTCGAGCCTCCTATAGATGAGACCGATAACCTACGAGAGTACTTCGACCTCATTGGACCCGACCCTCGGGGCGTTGGCAGAAGCACGCCCATTCAGTGCGACCCTGCCCTTTGGAACCAACGTGTGTCGCTACATCCTGAGACCGAAGAGGCCTTCAACAACATGATGGCTTATTGGAATAAGGTTGGCCATGATTGCATGGAGCGCACCGGGCCCTTGTTTAACCACTCCGACACTATCAGCGCCGCATACGATCTAGAGGCTATTCGAAAAGCTCTTGGCGAGGACAAGATGAACTATATGGGATTTTCATATGGAACACAACTCGGTGCCCAGTACGCCGAGATCTTTCCCACCAACATTCGGGCTATGGTACTGGATGCCGTTGCCGATCATTCGGCCAGGACGATTGAGTTTGTCACCTCTGAAATGCGAGATTGGGAAGTGGTGTTTGAGCACTTTATGGAGTGGGCAAGCTCAGATACACAATCGGCACTCCGGGGTCGGAATGTGACTGGGCTTGTAGGGCAATTATTTGAAAACGCTTCCAAGGCCCCAATCCCGGCACCAGGGTGCAAACACGACAATGCATCGAGTACCCCGTGCAGATCTGATGTGACTGCTGAGGAGCTTAGAAAAGGCATCCAAGACCAAATCAGCTCAAAGAATAACTGGCCCACGCTCTCAGAAAAACTGAGTGAAGCTATCGAAGGGAACGCAACTGCGCTTTCGACGGAATGGTACACGGACCCATCCAACTTTATGTTCACGCACACGGCTATCTCATGCCAGGACTGGAACTGGAACTACACTTGGTCCGAGTGGCTCAACAGAGAGAATCTACTTCGGAGCGTGTCCCCCTATCTCCAAGGTACCGGCGAAATTAGTGACTCGCAGGCAATTTGCCTGGCCTGGCCGTCTCGCGTTGCCAACCCCCAGAAGCAGCTGAACATTAGCGGCATATCGACCCAAATTCTGCTTGTCAATGCGCTCTGGGACAACGAAACTCCGTACGCATGGGCTGTCAACGTGCAGAGACAAATTGAAGGCTCCGTTCTTCTTACCCGGAAGGGAGATGGTCATACTTCCTATGGATTGAACGGGAATACCGCACAAGCCATCAAAAAATATTTGATTGACCTAACTATCCCGGACGTCGGGACTGTCTATGACAATTAATTGTTTCCATACTGAGTATTGTCACGCACTGCGCATCTGGTATCGGGTTTATATCATACCTCGCTTGTTATATCAGTCATTCGACAGAAGTATGACCTACCTTTCTATCAACACACTATTATCATAGATTATCAAGACTCTTATCTTTACATTGTTTGCTTACTCTCTTTCTATCATTATTTTACTTTCTTTTTCCTGACGCGGGGAACGGGTGGGGGGGCTTTCTGATATCTTTATGGTGAGAGTAGCCTAGTAGCCAAAGAATCCAGATACAGGTCCATACCAAGGTACAATTCAGATACTACTTTTCAATATCAGACAGCAATTGGTATCATAGCTCTGCCACCCTCAGAAGGATCAGAGGAAACATTTCAGCAAAAAACCACAGTATCTAAACAAAATATAGGCATTACATCAGCCCAATGCCATGCAACACTTTAACCTTAATTGCAAGAACATAGGGACGGGCTAAAACAAGATACAAACACTCCACCTCCAGGTCAATTTCCACTCACGTGTATTTCTGTTCCGAAATCCTGACAGCCACTAAAGAGCCATTTGCCCTCTCGTTTAAGAAAAGTAAAAATATTAACGCCTTCATGCCGCGGGATCCCATCAAGCTCGACGACAAAAGGTGCCCAAACAAAACCTAAATCTCCATGACTTCGCATCTGAACATCATGTATTTTCTCTTGTATGTTTGCCCCTGACTTGATCATATTCTGCAGCCGAACAATGGACTGTTCCATGCTCATGGCTGCCGGTGCAGCCGGTGGGCGATACAGAGTACATCCAGCATCTGGGAGGAACCACCCCTTCAGCTTGTCCCAATTGGGGTTCGAAAAGTCAGAGAGAAGCGCATTGATAGGCTTCATTATTTCAGATGTGACTGTCGACTGTGACTCTGATGAAGGGCCTTGTTCTGTACAAGCTAGGCCGGAAATTTTCCAGCCACCATCGGTATAGGCAAAACCGTAGAGACTCACTCTTTGACTAAAAAGACCCCCGTCTCCTTGAACTTCACTATATCCAGTCCATACAGCGGCGATATCCTGATATATCCATACCTCAGGGGATGGATCAACCAACTGGCGTTTCAGCTCTGGGTCCTGAATCTTTCGTGCTTCTTCCCAGTGAATCATCTCATCGAGAGACATTTGTCGTAGGCCAGTAGACGTTGAGATGACAGCCAGTGAAGATTGAAGCACATGTTTGCGAGCCTCTTCGGCGAACGGGGGTTTTTGAGATAGAACCCTCATGAAATCGTCAAGGGCAGATAGGATAGCCGAGGCAGAAGCCTTCGGATTGTTCATTGTTTTTTGTGCGGGTATTTTCTTTTTGCCCGAATTGGACAAGCTGTAGAACCGCGTGAATAGATCGAAGAATTGTTGCGCGTAGAACGATCTAAGGTAATGGAGTCTGGAATATCACGCAACCAAAAGCTCGTGCTACATAGTAAGCACCAAGCCAAGCGGGGTAAATAAATGATGTCATTGGAAGCAGGCAGCATGGTTTCTTCGTCAGCATTTAGGTACCCATAGCCAGGGTCATCACAACAACGCATATTCTTAGGCAACGTCCAGGTTGGCCCATCTCCACTCTTCGCGGTTCGAATGAAGCAAGGAAGCGTTGCTTACTAAGTAATATGCGTAATAGTTACCAGGCGAGTATTCTGGTGGGTGTGAGGACTTGATAAATGTCTCTCTATGCAAGAGATCTCCCTTGGTTTGTCAAAACAGGCTCGGACACAATAGGTAAACTCCTTTAAACCTAGAGTTAGATAGCACATCGGGAGTATTAAGGCCTATATTTACTTCAAAACCCCCTTTCTTTAGCCTTAAAATTACCTCTCCTCATGATGGCCGACACATATGCTTCACCAACAAGAATCCAGCGGTCCCCAGTAGCGCGCAAAATTAGAGGAACATCACACCCCTTCAAGATGTCAATCTTATCCTTGACCTGAATATCAGGTGGTGCCAATCCCAGTCTCCCCCTTTTGATGGTGAAAAGCCGATGGTCCATTTGGGACCTCTTGTCACAGCATCCGAGAGGTCCTAAATAGGTCTCGAGGGCACTTTCTTAAATCTATTGATAAATGTGGGAAATATTGTTCGAAAGTGAGTGTATCCTGGTTTCCCTCGTAGTATTTTCATGCTGGAGATATGGAAAGACCCTGTGTTCTTTGTTGTAGTGAAAGCAAGCTGCCTTGCGGTCAATGGACCATAAGTGACAATTGTGTTAGCATTGGGTTTATCATGATGCTAGAGATGTGGAAGAACATGGTGTTCTTTGTTGGAGTGAAGGCAAGCTGCCGGCAGCCGCGCATTCCAGAAAGGACCGTAAGCGAATTCAGTCCTGATTGCATCTTCGACCCTAAGGGAGTCTCCTGGCAAAGGAAGCTGGGTTGGTAGGCCCGGACGCGAATCAACGCGTATGTAGATAGTGAGAGTAGACTACCTCTTGCAGCCTAGTTTATTGTCGAATGGAAAAGCCCGGGAATTTAAGAGACCTGTCACCGCATGCAGTATTAGTGGGTGTTCCTCACTTTACACACTGATTTATTAAAATGATTGGCTCTTCTCGCAGGGCTATGGTGACATATTCTACGAACCTAGGCATGCGGTGTTGAGTGTGCATCTTGTACGAACATATCCATCCCTCATTTTACAAACGCAAACAAGAGTTGTATGCTCTGAGGCCACTTCAGCCATTCTAATTCCAAACCTCAAGGTCCGTTGCTTTAAAGCCAGCGCTTAGTTCCAAAGTGAGATAGAAACGACCCACCATATCCATCCGCCAGATTTGCCTTGCTAATCACAGCCATGACGTCCTTGACCGACTCTTCGGGGGTAGCAGGGCCACTAAATTGAGGCGAGTATTCTTTGAACTTGCCGAATACGATACCCATGGTCTGCTGCTGTTCTTCAGTCACTGCATGCGCATTAGTAGATGATTCCAAAACCGGCGGAACGGGATGTGACTGTTTTCCTTACACTTAGCAAAGTGACCCGTATCCACGGCGCCAGGGCAGATTGCCATGAAGAGTAATCCCTCCTTTCTATACTGGGCATCGAACTTGGCGACAGCAGTATTCATGGCAGCTTTGCTGATAGAGTAAGGCGCGCCATGGTCCAAAGCGTACTTTGTGGTCAATTCGTCGTCCGCCAAGCCAGTTGAGATGGTAATAATCTTCTTCATTTGCCCCTTGCGAACCAGGGGCAGATAGACATTGAAGAGATGAATGTTTCCAACAACATTAGTCTTGAACGACTTAATTGTCTCATGCTCGAGTTGGGCCGGGTTGGCTCGCCTTTCCGATTTAATCAGCCCCTAGCGTATGTGAATAGGTATGAGGGGCACTCACAAGTCTTCAAGCGGAGTAAAGCCGGACCAGGAGTCCATGTATGCCGCGTTTGCTATGATACAGTCAAGTAGACCTCCGGTGATCTTCGAGACCTCGTCGACAGACGACTAGATACCTGTGTAAGCGCAATACGAAACAGGCAAACAGTGGCTCAACGAACTGCCAGCGCATCGTAGTCCGTGACATCCGCCTCAAGGATGTGAATATTGGAGCGGCCAAGCTCTTCTGCTACTCGCTTCTCGGTTCCTGGTTTGTCTCGGACAAGCCCAATGACTGTGTTGTTGGGATTGGAGGAAAGTTCACTAAGAAAAGCAAACTAAACACAGCAAATGACGTTAGCAACTACTCCACGAGGCTCTGAGACACCATTTTAGGCCGACATACTCCAATGCCTCGAGAGACGCCTGTGATAAGGTATGATGGCATTGTGAGGGAATTTGAAAGAGTCTTTCCAAGATAGAATGCTTCGAATTATCGCATTGCAGTTCTCTGAGGTGCACTGAGCAAGGAGCGGCGCTAGAGCATATTTATAGCTAAGAAAGAAGTCAATAACTCTTCATAAGCTATACATGATTTCTAATGGACTTGTTGACTGAAAATAAATCCCATGCATTATTCTCCCCGAGCCGGTCCAAAACTGGTTCAGAACACACGATAGCCTCATTTTTGTCGCGAAAACTTGACCTGCATCTATCCCTTGCTTGACGTCGGGTGGATCTAGACGGACATAAGAAAACGGTCGGCCGAGAAAAACGGCAGCGTAGAGCACGGCGCGCACCGTAAGCCCATACAAACATCCGCGTTTCGTCCGGCTGAACTACTAATACGGACCTTGAAGAAAGCTATTGGATGACAAATCGTGGGAGCTAGCTCGCAGAAAGTTGCGTCGGTGGGGCTCTGGAGATCTATTCGACGCGATCCGATTGGTCAAATGCCATCTCTCGTGCGCAAGGACGACTGTGTATAAGAGGCTGAAGGATTCATGCTCGAGCAACTTTTTGCGACGTCTATGAAATCCCTCCGTCTCGTCATTCATTGCTCATCCCTCACGCGACAGTAACGAAAGACGTGGCGCAAATATACCAGCAGCCAGGGGCACAAGGCCGACTTGATCTCGGAGTTACCATGCCTCCCCACGCCATGAAGGCTAAGAGAGGTTGTTGGACTTGTAAAGGTAGGCCCTAAAATATCTCAGAGGGAAGTGCATGACTAAATTCGCTTAGATCGCAAGGTCCAATGTGACCGTGGCCTACCATCGTGCCAGAACTGTGCCCGAGTTCAGCGAGACTGCCAAGGCTACGGAGTACGCCTGTCCTGGCCGAGAGTCAATGATAAAAAACGTGCCATAAAGGGCAAACCACCGGCAAGAGAGGCACGAGCGGGCGAATCGGCTAGCCACCTGTTCATCAATACAACTTGGTGGGACATCGAGTTGTACCACTATCTGACCCAGCCGGGCATTATGACGCCCACTTATCCAGTCCGCCCTACCGTCAATTTGTGGAGGCAACCTCAGCCAAGGGCTATGCACATGGAGTTGATGCAGTATTGTAAGCAAAAAGCCATCTAGTTAAGATTACCTAGGATACAGTCGGCTCATGATATATGCATACAGTTCATGATACCGCCCACCGCTCGTTGGTCACGTTTAGTGCAGACCTCGCGCCTATCCGGGATGTGGTTATGCGCATGGCGCTAGCAAATGACGGCATCTCAGCAGCGGCTGTTTTCTACGCGCTCCTCGCTGTCTCTTCACTCCTTCGCAGCGGACTCCACTTTGAGGCTGTCCAGTTCAAAGTTGCTGCTCTTCATGCTCTCTCTACATCCGCAAAACGGGGCACCCCAGACTCAGCCGAAGCTGCTCGACATGTTGCTGCATGCATGCTTCTCTGTGCCTTTGAGGTAGGTTGTGAATAGTGGGTGCCCTAGTAGTTACGCTTACGTCTCCTGTTAGATCCAGTTGCCATCGGAAAGCTCGGGCGAATGGCTCTGGTACATCTGGGGAGCCATGAACATGATCAACGAGGCTCACCTTGAGGAGTCTGATCAGAACGATATCGCCCATATTCTCCAATGGGTTTACTATCACGATACGGTTTCTCGATTCACCATGCGCCACTGGCACCACAAGTCTGTAACAAAGGTAACCAAGTATGCGAATGACCCCCGCTCACCAGGGCTGCCATACCCACCACTGGCAAAGACCAGACCAGTATGTTCACAGTCCAGGTTCACTCCCCTCTACAATTAGCCATTGATGCATAGTCGCAGGTGTCACCGTCTCGGAGCCCAGTTCCCCCAATATTAAGTTTGCTCTCCGAAATATGCGACACCCTGATCGATCCGTCAGAGTCTCGGAGCAAGGACAGAGAATACAAAGACCGCCTTCGAGCACTGGAGCGAAGAATTCTACACCTTCCGGCCTCCCCGAGATCGCCTGCACTGTCGGTCAAGTGCAGTGAAGATCTTCCAGATGCGGTAGAATTGTTCCAGATGACTACGCTAATCTACCTTATTCGTGCCTCTGGGACACGGTGGGAACCATTAGGACACGTGGAATCTTTGATAAAAAGTGCTTTCGCTGTACCAGTCCGGGCTCCTACTTGCGAGCACTTCTTCCCGCTCTTCATCCTGGCCTGTGAGGCACGAACCGACGAGCAAAGGCGCTTGATCCTTGATTTGATTGACAGGACAGAAAAGAGCCGTAATATGCGTAACATGAAGGGATTCATAGCCGGGATTCAGTCGATTTGGGTACAGCAGGATCTTCACGCGGAGGATGACATGTTTACCAACTACCTACGCATGCTGAGCGCTGTGATCAGCTCCAGCAACACTCTCCCTTCCTACGTATAGCCATCCTCAAAGCAGAAGGAGGGGAAAGGAAACCCCCTGCCGACAATTTCATGGAGTAGTGCACACTGGCCTCGGCCTGTCTGTCAAGGATATCTCCATAACTCTTGATTCTCGCAACCCTACTTATCGTTGCTTATAATCTCCCTGATGAACTGTATCGCTGGTTCCGTTTCTGACCACGAGTACCACGAATTCCGAAACACGAGGACAGCTTCCTCTGGTGAGCCCATAGTATAAATTGTCGGGGCCCGATTGGCGTATAGCCCTGGATTTAGGATGCCCGGCCAGAAGTGTGGATCATGCTGTTTGACCATCTCGTAACACTCGAGTACCTGACGGCGCATCTTAGCAATTGCCTCCTCGTACCCGCCGCCTTGGATGATGTCCGACCGTGAGAGAAGCACATCGCTCATGGCCTCCTCCTTTAAATGATCCATCTTCGCTTCAGTCGTCGCCTCGGGCTTGCTCCGCACAAATCCTTGTAGGCTTATCAAGTCCTTCATCAAGCGAATCTTGATGAGCGTCAAGGCCACGAAGGACAGCTCAGCGTGCCTGGGGCTCTTCTCAACAGGCTCAAGCACGCCCTCTCCATGCAAGTTGAGAAACGGCAAGGTCATGTCTCCCCAGTCATACGTCGAGGTGGCTTCGACGGCATACCATTTGATGAAATCGTACGCATCCTGGTCCCTTCCGAGGCAGAGATAAAGCGCAGGAACCATGGATCGGACACCCAGGTTGTCGCCTCGGCAGAGACGGAGCATGTCGAGAGAATGGCTGAGAGCGACTTCCACGGCCTCACCCGTACGGATGTTGAGGATGGC